>LPNX010729493.1:211708-241332 GCA_001517045.1 Pseudotsuga menziesii | reverse complement strand
ATCTAAAAGCATTTTTGGTTGTGTAAAAAGAATAAAGCATGTCATTCTCCCACTTTGTTTAAATGCAGGCAGCTGCACATGGATTTCCTATGGTTGCCATAGAATGGAGGACATGTAGACATTAAAGAGGTATATTGAAAATTCTACCTTCAAAACTAAAAGTCTAATTGGATCTAACGTCATCAATCACTCTCTGATTTTTTCTTACAAATTGGTTCATTCTTGTGCAGACGTTGAATAATGGTTTTCTAGTAGATCCGCATAATGACAAGGAAAGTGCAGCTGCTTTGTAAAGAATAGTAGCTGATAAGAACCTCTGGGCTGAATGCAGGAAAAATGGTTTGAAGAACATTCATCTCTATTCTTGGCGACAACATTGTAAAATATATTTGTCAAGGATTTCCCGATGCAGAATTAGACACCCACAATGGCAGAGTGAAAATGACTTCAATGAAAATATGGATTCTGAATCAAACACTGGTTCATTCAAGGATGACCCAGATACATCCCTTAGACTCTCATTATATGCATATAAACCTTCTTGCTCAAATTCACTTAATAACACTATTGAACTTGATAAGCTTCTTCAAAATGAAGATAATCAGGAGGGTATTTCTGATCACATTAGGATGATCATAGAGAAGACTAAGAACAGCTAATCTAAACTGTGAGAAGCAAATGATACAGGAAAAAACAAATATCGATCAAAATAATAGCTTTAATTCTATGGGGAAACTACCTCTCAGGAGAAGAAAGCATCTATTTGATATTGCAATGGATTACTATGATGCTAGTGGAGAACCCCTTGTTAGTAAAATAGCTATTATTATCCAAGATATTATGAATGCAGTTCACTCTAATGGAAACTTCCCATCTCCTGGATTCATCTTATCAACTGCATTGATAGTTTCAGAAACTATTTTTGTGCTTCAGTCTATTGGAGTAAAATTGTCTGCATTTGATGCTCTAATTTGCAGTAGTGGGAGCCAACTTCTATATATAGCTGGGGATAGTCTAGATTCACCCATATAACCAGATCCAGATTATGATTCTCATATCAATTATCGCTAGGTGTAGAGGGGCTAAGAAAAAAGCATGAGAAAATTGAGAGGTCCACAGAATTATCTATTCCTAATGGAGGATGTCGAAGCATCTAACCCCCATTGCTTAGCCAATACAGTCAATAATATATCCACTGTAAGCTTCAATTCTAGATGTCATTTTTAGTAACTAGTATATTTTCTATGTCACTACAGGAGTGGTATTTAGCCTCCCAAAAATCTAGAAAAATATTGTTTGTTGATTAAGGCACCTGTTTACTAGCTCCAATTGCATGACATTAAAATGGCGTTGCTAACAATTTTTTAGAAAGGAGTACAAGAGCTAACTTTATTTATTCCAAATACTAGGGAGCCATGACAACTCTCTATTAGTATAATAGAATCAGGATTCAGGACTATCATTGAATATTGATTAGTCCTATCATCTTTTTAAGATTTTACTTGGGTACTGTTTTGCCAAGCACCCAAAGCACATGAACTGAGACGACAATTGAGAATGATAGGTTTAAGATGCCATCTACTTTACTCTCAAAATTGTTCCTAGCTGTGTGTGTTGCCTCTTCATGCTTCAAGATCTCAAGCTTTAAGGTGATAAAATTCTAGATAGTTCTTTGCCTTTGAATTTAATTGGATGGATTTGGTCTTTGGCGAGTGCATGTCAAGCACTTTTGGCCATATTTTAAAGATTTTACTTGGGTACTGTTTTTCCAAGCACCCAAAGCACATGAGCTGAGATGGAAATTGAGAATGAGAGGTTTAAGATGCCATGTGCTTTACTCTCAAAATTGTTCTCGACAGTGTGTGCTGCCTCTTCATGCTTCAAGCTCTCAACCTTTAAGGTGATAAAATTCTAGATAGTTCTTTGCCTCTAAATTTAATTGGATAGATTTGGTCTTTGGCAAGTGCATGTTAAGCACTTCTAGCTCAAACGGAGCTTATGCAATAAATTCTTGTTGAGCGAGATCTGTATTACTAAAAGTTAGATTTGGTGATTTGCAGGTACCTGTATGTTCAGTGGGGCTTGGATATAGCCAATATGTACGTTTTTCTGGGGAAAAAGGAGATACAATCTATGAAGAGATGATTGGAGGAATGCATAAGACACTGATATTGAGAGGGATCGTCTATGATGGAAGTGAAAAGATGGGGAGGAGTCCTTCCAGCTATGGAAGAGAAGACGTTTTCCCTTCACAAAGTCCAAATATAGTGACAGTTACTGTAAGTGATGATAAAGAAGAATTCAGCAGCCAAGAGATGATTACAGCTTTGAAAACATTTTCTTGAGATAAATAATTCTACATCCCATTGTATGTAACCAGACGCATTTTTACTAAGATAAAGGTTCCTAGTAAATTTTAGGGAGATGAAAACTACTAGTAATGTTTTAGAATATTTGTAAAAACCCAACAGGTTGTTAAGTATTGAACTTTTACGGAAGCCATCATATCCATGAAAGAGCTACTAGGTAATACAATGGAGTTCGACTTCCTTCAGAGGTATTAGAAGTGTTTTTGTATTTGTTATAATAAGCGCATATATAACTGTTTGTTGGAATTGTTTCTTTTTGCCATGTTAAATCTTGTGAAATTACTATGTACATTTTTCAGTTATTTTTTTTTTATTTTTACTGAGCAACACAATTTATTGCTTAGCATGTGTTGTTTGCAGGTAACCTTACTCGCAAGCTTTGTAAAAACATGAAGAGGGATGCTGCTGCAATGTGGATATAGAAGCACGTGTGCAGATATAAAGCTTAGCAAGCTCAGAAGCAGAGGTATTAGAAGTGTTTTTGTATGTTATAATAAGCACATATATAACTGTTTGTTGGAATTGTTTCTTTTTTCCATGTTAAATATTGTGAAATTACTATGTACATTTTTCAGTTATTTGTTTTTTATTTTTACTGAGTAACACGATTTATTGCTTAACATGTGTTGTTTGTAGGTAACCTTACTCACAAGCTTTGTAAAAACATGAAGAGGGAGGCTGTTGTAATGTGGATATAGAAGCACGTGCGCAGATAGAAAGCTCAAAAAGTGGGCCATTGAGTATGAAGATTCTATTGCTGATGCTTTTCCATTGAGTATGAAGAGCCTGTTGCTAAGGTTTTCAAGCTGCTAAGTATGGTTTTGAAGCTGTCGTGGGATCCAAGTATGGCTTAGCAACAAAGTACAAGTGGGATGGTTTAGCCAATGTAATATTTTGAAAAGTCATTGGTGTACTAGATGATTTTCATGTAAAGTTATATGGAGATAGTTTTTGAGAAAACTCATTTATTGTAATACTTGACATTTCATATAATATAATTTGTGCTATTTAAAACTTATATGGTTGCACTTTATATTTTCATAATTCAAATATGTATTAGATGATGATAAATAATGTATGATTCTCTTTTTAATTTAAAAATAATACCATATTAAAAATTTATATTGATTAATAATGGACACCATTAAAACTACTAAAATATAATAACCACACATAAAACCACTAAAAATGACTAAATTAGTGACCAATAAATGAGATTAATGACCAAAATTCATATATAAAATAACAAAAAATTGAGAGACATGTGAACAAACAATGAGATATAAATGACCAAAAAAACGACCAAAATTCGCATATCAATGACCAAAAAATAGTTTTGGTGGCTAATTTGCAGTCTTTTAATACGCGACCAAATTTGGTCATATTCTAGTTTGTCATGTGGTCATTAATTTGGTCATAAATGTCGTCATATATTTAGTCATCGATTCAAATATGACCAAATTAATGACCAACTGACAAGTTATAAATGACCAAAATAAAAGACCGTAAATTAGCCACCAGCGATCACCAAACCAAAAGTGGTCATTGATATGCAGATTTTGGTCATTTTTTTGGTCACTAATCTCTCATTTTCTACTAATGGATGCATGTTATCCAAGTGAATTAACCACAACTTGCAAGTAATAAGAAATGATGTGTTTTAGGGCTGGAATTGCCAATTTTACATTTATTGTATGCTTTTACATTGCTGTTTAGTTGCTTGCTCATTTGTTTGTAGGTCTTGAAGGAAAGATTTAAGATTTATTATGCAATCAATGATGGTATTATTAATCTGGTGGAAAAGGTATGATTGATTGCATTTTATGGTCTCATTTATCTTAAGTTTTTCAATATTATCTTTGTACAAGATGTATGTGGATTTATTCTTGAGGATATGTTTTGATCGATACCTATATTTGATTTTAGTTTTTTGAGATGCCAAGACACGAAGCCATCAAAGCCCTTGATATTTATAGGAAGGATGGTCAACAGGTATCTGTTGTTTCTGGTTTATTTTTTTTGAACTTTTTTGTCTAATTTTTGTTATTTGTCAAATTGGTCTATTGGCCAATAAACTGGCTGTAAGAGTTATATGTGCTACCTGATTAGTTATAGATATTTGACTGTTAATATTAAGCTACAGTTAAGTTTGTCATTATCAAATAAAAGCATATTGTATGACAGTGGAGTGCAACTGCTTAAACAATTAGTCAAACACATCATGCATCTTTCTAAACTGAAGAATTAATAGATTATTTTTCAGCCTTCATCATTATAATGGGTGTAGGTTTTGCATGCAAGTGGAGAGTCTGTCTGAATTTTATGAAGTTTGCAAAGGCCTAGAACTTGCCTGAAACTTTCAGTTCCCAATATTGGGTCAGGTATTTGAACCATCTCAAACATTCTCTGTAAAGTTAGATGGGAACAAATTTATAGTTGTCTAAGCTATTAGTGGATCGTACAGAAACTTAGTTTAATGCATGTTCTAAACTACATAGAATCATAGCATTTCAATCTCTGATGCAACCACCTTAGTCATTTCTAGAAACAATGGAATAATATATTCGAGATGCCCCTTGTGTCGTTCCTGTAGCAAGAGAGGTGCTGGTAAGCAATAATGTTCTATTAGATTCCACACTAATATCTCAATTTTCAATTATGTTTTTAGTTATTGAATTCATTTTATATTATTTCAAATTCGACATTACACATTAGAGTTGCATTGTGAATTGAATCTGGTAGATGTGCAACTTGCTTTAAACGTTGGCCTGTTGTGATGCTATGTTTTGTCACTTTGTGGTTTCTTGCTGGTTTAAACTATTTTCAATTCTATTTATTTGACTTATATTGTCTCAACATGTTTAATATATCAAAATTTAGACGTTTTCCAAATTTTGGATAGATCACTCTTATCTCATTGGCTGTAAATTCTACTACCCTCTTCATGCCCACCAACTTTGTATGTTTTATATATTGTAGTTTCTTGGTCTTTCTTGTTCCAGCGGTTCTGGCCATATGGTTTTCTAACAAGAGTAATGTGCAAGGTTATGAGTGTCTCTGAAGAAAATAAACATTAGCATATATCTGGATTCTACATTTAATTTGAATATGCATTTATTTGTATTGGAAAAATAATTAAAGTGATCAATTTAATAATTTTTGTATGATCAGATTAAACCACATGTTTTGGCAATTATAAGAATAAGGTGACTGCAAGGCTTTCCCTCTAGTACTTACCCATTCAGATGGCTTTTTCTTTTTGTATATCTCAATAATTCTACTTAGGTTTATGGAGGTAGGGAATTTGATTTAATTTTAAATTATATATTAATGTCATCTAGTGGCCATAATTTTCCAAAGAGACTATAAAAATTACAAAGACAAGTGAATATTGAGAGTGCTAAAGCATCTCTCAGAGAACTGTAGAAGAAATAAAAGAATACATATAGTGCCAAAAAAGATGCAATCAAATCACAGGAAGCCTAAAAAGAACAAAATGGATGAGGAGGGTTCGAAGGGCATCAAGGATAGAAGCCCTAAACCAATAATGTTGTCAACTATCATCATTTTTGACATCCAAGGCCAAGAAGAAGTGGGTGATGAGATTCCTGAATCCTGACATTCACCAGTTATGTGTGTTGTATTCTGCGTTGCCTGTCTAACCTAGTGTTGGAGATTCTGATTTACTCATGCTGCCTCTTGTAATTGGAGCCATTTAGAAGCAGAAGTAATATAAGATAAGATAATTTTGTTAATGTCCAACGAATGACTACAAAAGTAGGTCAATGGGACTAAAAGAGTACAGCCAATGTGAGTACAAGAGGAAATCAGATTAGAATCAATTGGCTGACAAGATCTGTCTCTCATATTCTTTGTGCTACATATTTGGTCGTTGTACTATGTGAAAATTCTCAAGGAGATGTGGGAGTCTCTACACTTGTAGTGATTAGGATCATAGATTTCATGATAGATACGGCATTTGAAGATGAAACTAAATTTTGACTTATGTTCCTGGATACAGTCTATAAGTTGGATGCTTCCTTAGAATTTTATTATTGGTTTCCATGTGTAGCTGATGGGAATAAAGTTATAAGCCTAAAGCTAGGCTGAAGGGACTCTCAGGATTTAAGGTGATTGCAATATGTTATATCCTAGAGTACAAACAAGGCCTTCCTTGAAGTGGATGTAGATCCGGAATTAATGATAAGAGTTTTGGAGTTAGGGTTTCTCTTGGCTCAGTCCATGTGGCTTTTGAGTATGCTTTTTATATCTCAAGGAGATATGGGAGTCTCTACACTTGTAGTGATTAGGATCATAGATTTCATGATAGATACGGCATTTGAAGATGAAACTGATTTTTGAATTGGGTTTCTGGATACAATCTATAAGTTGGATGCTTCCTTAGAAGTTTATTATCTGTTTCCATGTGTAGCTGATGGGAATTAAGTTATAAGCCCAAAGCTAGGCTAAAGGGACTCTCAGGATTTAAGGTAATTGCAATTTTTTATATCCTAGAGTACAAACAAGGCCTTCCTTGAAGTGGATGTAGCTGTGGAAGTAATGATAAGAGTTTTGGAGTATGCGCAATCCATGTGGCCTTTGAGTATGCTTTTTATATCTCTATTTTGGTACTTCCTTTAAGATTTCTGTTAGTGAGCTGGGGGTGTTGATGAAGAACTAAGGGGAGAGGCTTCTTAAATCTAGCTATTAATGACACCTTGGCAGAAATTTGCATAAGAATTGGAGGGCCAGGTATGGATGTCTATTACAACTTGAGTTGAAGTTTTCCAAGCATCGAACCCCATGGAGTATCCATGGCATTGGAAGTCATGGAAATGGGGAGGGGGTAGACATTGTACTCAACCAAAATGATAGAGTGCAACCATGCAAGACTGTTTTCTTTTCTTGAATATGTTTTGAGAGCATGGTAATGACTCAATGAGTACCCTCTCAATGTGGTTGTGTCCTGTTTGCTAGAGGTATGGCCCTCAAATTATTCAATTGTAAAAGAGAGTTGTCACAAGTGTGAAAAACATAAATCTTACCTTTAGTATCTTGAAATTGAAGTTGGAAACATTATCTTACCAAGTTTGTTAATACTGGTTATCCTTGAGACAACATTGATTCTGTTGTCAGGATCAAGCTGAAAGATGGGCTGAAAGACAATGATGTCCACACATTGTTTTTTTAATGGAACCCCGTAAAAATGGCAACCACCTACAGTGCCCCATGGGGTTTGAAATCCAATTTTTTAGTTCATTAATATAAAGTCCAAAGAGTGTGGGTGAGATTGGTCACCCTTTCTTCAATCTTATGGTGGTGTTTTTGTAGTTTGTGTTGCTCATCTTGGTACCAACCCTGCAGATAATCTTGTTGTAGAGAATCATGACCAAAGAGATCACAAGTCTGGGGATCTATTTTTATGCCAAACTGCACGGCAAATTTGTGTAATAACTTTAGGCAAACTGACCCTTGTTATAGTTGGAAAGCCTCTCCATTTGGAATGGTTATTTCTAGTCTCACAGGGTATCCCGAAAAGGTGAATGCTTCCATCTAATCAACAAATTTGCACAAAGTACAAGATGATCATCGGCATACAAAAGATCCACTCTTGTGCTACCCTTAAATAGTTCAAGACCTAAAATGAATTTGATTAAACTTGGTTGGTATCAGATTCTGTAGACAGTTGTAACAACAAAATAACAGAAAAAGGGTGAGGTGAATGTCCATCCTAACTAACCATAACACTACAACGCAATTTAATCAGTGACAACCAATGGATTCAAGGAGCTAAAATAAAGCATAATTGGACCAAATCACATTTAAACCATGAAATTAATTATTTCAAAGCGAATCATAGGTGAAATGCTACCATGGATCTCCTTTCTTACAGTGGATGTAGTGGTTTGAGATCTGGAGGATGAAAAGAACTTAGTGGTCTACTGCTACAACACTTCCCACAGAAGATTATTGTCCAACCCATAAACTATTTCTCAAATCTATATATAACTTTATGTTAGTTTTCTAACCCCAGGTCTGATCTATAATCTCAATAATTTATCCTCAACAATTAAATACGTTCACCATTAACTGCTGAATATGATAATTGCAAATACACTAGAATATAACTTATATGCAGCGGAAACATAAACAGTAAACAACCACATTCAACCAGTCATTTTAACACAAGATGTTTGGGCAATGCCCCTGGAAAAACCCCAAAGGGAAACCTGTCCATGAGAGAGATTTTATTATGCTCAGCCCACCGAAAAGAAATCTAGAAACAGCAAATATAAATCTTTACCAGCCTAGAAAAATGTGCCAGAATGAGATGTACGACCTCCACAAACAGTACATCCTCCACGGAAATAAATTCTAGCCTCGAAATTCATGCCCAACAG
Organism: Pseudotsuga menziesii; assembly: GCA_001517045.1. NCBI lineage: Eukaryota > Viridiplantae > Streptophyta > Pinopsida > Pinales > Pinaceae > Pseudotsuga > Pseudotsuga menziesii. Next base: position 232,562 of record LPNX010729493.1, on the reverse strand, counting down.
TACCAAACAGTGCACAAGCAGTATGTCCTAGCAACAGTGAGAAACTCATTCAGTATGGCCCTTCTTCCTCTCACACATGTGGTTGTACATAACAGACCATATGCTGTTGTACAGACAATGATTTATTTGCCTTGATTTTCATGCCCAGCTACTGCTTCTGTGATTTCTATCCTTGCTCTTTCTTGGGATTAGTGCCTCTTCCACACCTTGCAATTTGTGCCTCGTCCCTTGTAGCTGTAGTCTTTTCCTCACTCTTCTTTTCTTCATCTCTCACCTCTCTCATTCACTTGTGTGTGTCTAAACTCTCCTACTTCTCTTTTTATTAATTGTGAGAATGACTCTCTCTTCACTTTCCCAAGTTACTTTGTCTCTTCACCTCCCAAGTGACTCTTCACTTTCCATGGGTAAGATAAATTACACTTTTGTGAAATGAAATCATTTTCACTGACACTTTAAAAAAATACTCACATTCACTTTATAACATTAAAGTAAATGTCTAGGAGAGTCACCTAGGTCCTTTCTACATGCCTAGACACCAAGCAATGTAGAATACCTTCCTCGCTACAAATTTCAACACTTTCATCGCCTCCAACCAAGTCATCCTTACTGCTGGAAAAAGGAAATAAAACACCCTATAGCTCAGAAGCTTTGCATGCAAATCACTTTGGATTAAATTGCTATGTAGAGGAGTTTTTCTATTGTTTTATAATTCTTTTAAGTTTTCTTGCTGTTCATTTGCTATAAAAAGCATTGCATTCTATTCCCATCTAATCCTCCTTGATCTCTTAGTTGCTATTTGACTGAACTTGAGTGACCTGCACTAGCACTAGCCTTTAGTTGGAGACTTGGGCTTATGTGCATCAACCTCCCATCCATCATTCTTCTACGGAGGTGGCTTATTGTGTTTTGACATAGCGAGGACAATGCAGGGAACCTATCATTTAGAGACCTATTTGGAGGGCTTTGAGGCCAACTTTGACTGTGCTCTTGGCACTCCCTTATGGACCTCGTAGCTATGTGTTTAGGTTGACCATGTTAAATTTTTAGGGTTAGGAAATTTTTTAACATAAGAAATAAAATTTAATGCATGAACATAAATATAAAACAAGTTCCATAATAATATTGCTAAAATCAATTTAAATTTTAAACTGCAATAAAAATTAAACATAACTTTCATCTCTTTCAACTTTAACACTCCATTGATTCACCAAATGTCATGTACAATAACAAAATATTAAATAATGTACAGGAGATAACATCACTAAATAACCATAACCATTATTTTGAATCAGCCTTATACTCAGATACTTTTAGGTTTGATCTTGTTGCCGAAGGGTCAAGTAAACTGGGTAAACAATTGACGTACCTTGAGAGAGAGGGTTAAAGCAAAAGTAAACAGACCTTAGATTCTTCAATCAAATTAGCAGCATAGTCATACTCAGTACAGTCATATTTATGTATCTAGTTATACATTTACAATCTAAAATTTCACTTATTCTCATCTTAATTTGTGTTGTAAGAGGTTGTGTGCTTGTAATCATCCAACAAGTCAATGGCCCTGGAGAAGAATCTATACTTATGTATAATGATATTCACCATGGTTAAATGCAATAATTCTTGAGGTGGTTGTTCTAGGCATATCCAGTGAATGATCTAACTCGTGTATCCTTTAAACCCGTATGTACTTCTTGGCATTTTTAAGAAATATTCCCTAAGTTTATCTTTAGTTTGTAGCACTATTTAGTTTGTAGGCATCTTCTTTTAGTAACCATTCATTAGTTCTTCTCTTACCATCCCATTGCTGAACAAAATTACCTCATCAATGAATAAGAAAATTTATGTAGCAACACACACATCCTCAATTGGATTCTACAACTATTTCTTAAACACATCCCTTATTCTGTGTCCATATCAATTTTAGGTTATTAGGTATGCATCAATGCATTATGTTGTTTTCTAAGACTCTTTTGTGGACCACTTTAATAGATTGCGTAACTGTTTATGATATTTTGTTTCCTGAGGACGGTATATTTTTGTGCTTATTAGTGTGTTTGAAAAATTAAATTGGATTTTAAGCTTGAATGTCTTTGGATCTTATTGTCTTTTATTAGAATTACAAATGATCAAATCTATGTGTTAATATTGCTCCTATTCCCAATTCTTAAAGGGTACTAGCTCAATGGAAGAGCACTTGTTTTATAAGCAGGAGGTTGGTGGTTCGATTCCTCCATGCCCTAATGATATTGGAATGTATTTATAAAGGTAAAAAATGTAGTAGTGCAAGATGGATGCAATATTAGATGCAGCACTAAATGCAAAACAAGATGTAAAAGTGGAAGTCACACCAAACACAAAAGTGGATGCAAAATTCGACCTTATGTCAGACGCAAATATGGACACAAAAATGGATGTCACACAACGCAAAATTGGATGCAAAAAGAGACTCAACACTAGACACAATTAATGACTCAAAACTAGATGCAATACTAAGTCCAAAACTAAATGCAACAGTAGATGCAAAAGTGGACTCCTAACTAGATGTAAAATTGGACATTAAATTGAGCACAAAATATGGTGTATCGATGGACATAAAAATAGGTGTAACACTAGGTGCAAAAATCGAAGGAACACTTGGCGCAAACAAAAACTTAAAATGAGACACAATATTGGATGCAAGATGGGACAAAACATTGGATGTAAAACTAGACGTAATATTGAATGCAAGATGGGATGCAACATTGGACACAAAACTAGATGCAATATTAGATACAAACATGGCTGCAAAACTAGGCACAACACTGGGTGCAACATTGGGCTCAAACATAGATGCAAAAAAAGACATCAACCGGGATGCAACACTAGGTGCAAACCTAGATGCAAAATACGACGTAAAACGAGATGAAACATTAGACACAAACATGGATACAAAAAAAGACGTAAAACAAGATACAAAATTAGATGCAAATGGGGATGCAACATTATAAGTAAAATTGGATGCAAAACTAGACGTAACATTGGGCCAAAAATTGGATGCAATCCTAGATGCAACGTTAGATGCAGAATTGGACACATAATTTTATGCAAAACATGGTGCAAAATTGGGTGCAAGAATCGATGGAAAACTAGGAGCAAAATTGGATGCAAAACTAAGTGTGAAACTGAGTGAAAACAAGGATGTAACAAAGGATGCAAAAAAAGTTGCAATAGAAGTTGCAAAATTGGGTGCAAATAAAGGCGTAAAAAAAGATGCAAAAAATTGGGCACAAAAATGGATGCAAAAATGGATGTTAAAAAGGATGAAAAAAAAGATGCAATAAATGGCATTTTACGAAAATGTACAATAGCACCAGGTTTAGCGCCAGATTGTTCACCACAATTGGGAAAAAATTACACTAAAATCCGGCGCTAAATTTGACGCTAAATCCAGTTTTTGTTGTAGTGATACAAAATTTTGAAAGTTCATTTAATCACTTATAAATAAGTATGATGAGATCAATATCTTTTTCTCACGTCAATTTCATTCAAGAATTACTAATTCTTTTTTAGTAACCCTAGCACTTACCAGAGCCCATACTCAATGCTAAAACAAGGAGTTACAAAATTAGTGCAATTCCAAAACTCTTCGCTCAACACTAATTCTAGGATGTACTTGTATGATACACCTAGGGATACAATGGCCAAGGATCCAATGCTCCAGAGCTTATGCTAAACATCAACATGGAAGGCTCTAGGGATTATACCCAACACTTCCAATCTTATATTTTCATGTGTTCCAGAGCTTCATGCTCAACAAAAATATAAATACTCATGTGATCCAAAGCTCATTGCTCAACACATCATAAATTACTTATGTGCTCCAGAGCTCCTCACTTAACACAAAACATTTGATCAATCATGTGCTTCAGGTTCCATGCCCAACACAAACAAGCCTATATATATATATCATAAACAATTGGCTTACGACCAATATATTAAGAAAATCATCCTCTTCATATGCAATGCGGTCTTCGACCCAATATATCAAAATAAATCATCAAGATAACATCATAATCAATAGGCTCATGCCTATAAGTGTTAGGTCCAAAATTTGGGATATTACAGTTACCTTCCAATTCTACCCTAGGAGCAATGGAAATATCCTTCCACTACCACCTCTGTAAGATCCTAGTAGACAAGATACTAAGGCCAGCAAAATCACAGAGAAATTTCGGTGGAGCAATTGTCAGTCCAATCGATGAACATGGGAAAGGAACCTAAGCCTGAAACCTAAATAGTATCATACACCACATAGGGACGCAAGGAGGTACTAAGTAAGTTTCCAAATGTGTAACATATTTGGTGTATTCTTTACAGAGAAGAGGATGGGTATTTCTAATAGATCAGTATCACAGGACATCATGCTTGACTCTCATGTGACAGAAGATTTTTGGTGTCTTTCTCAATAAATTTGGATTTCCTAAATGATATGCCATTATGTTTGAGTTTAAAATTTTGTTCATTTAAGATATCCCTAACCCAAAGCACTATCCTAAAATAGTGTGTGTCGTCCCTAGAAACAAACAGTTACTAATAGATTTTAGATATTAAACGTTCATTTTAAATGGTTGTTGATTATTCAAAGGGTGGCAAAGGTGAAACCAATGGTGTTTTTACTCAATGTCGAAACAAGATGACTAAAAAAAATAGAAATTGAAATGCAAAAATAAAAAACTACTCTTTATTTTTCAAATAGAAACTTGAAAGCCACGAATGAAAAACTTCTTTTATTTTTTCAAAAACAGTAACATACAATGCAATTTAGACTAAAACCCTAATCTATGTGCATAGAAAGCAACTATATTTTATTTTTTTTATTTTCTTTTATCAATTCAAAATTAAAAACAACCTATCAACTAATTCAAGAAAGCAATACAAACAATAACAAATAGACTATTACTCTACACCCCTCAAACAGGCCCTAGGCCCGGTCCTAAGACTGGAAAGAGCCTCACTTGGAAGGAAGGATTACAAAGTTAGGAAACAAAAAAAAATTGGAATGAAGAGACTAAGCAATAATACTAACATAAAATAAGTTTAATAAGTCCCAATAATGAATCTAAACCTACAGACATAGGTTGATCGGTACCTTGTGCAACAAGGTCAATCCAAATAAGAAGGTAGGGGGGAAAGAAACAAAACAAGATAAAGGACTTGAAAAGGAATTAAAATATAGAAAAATAGAACCTAACATATATGAAACAACCTCTCTGTATTCATTCACATGCATAGGACCCTTGAAGACCCAGCAACTAGCCCTCAAATCACCCAAAAAACTCTAAAATTAATGAAAAAACACACTTTCAGGTGCATTTGTGAGTTTCCTTAAGGAAATTCATGAATGACATGCAAGTTGCAGGTAGTGCAGGCTATGAATTGTTTCCAGGAAAAATGCACCTCTTTCACACAAGAGTTGTTACTCTAGTCTTAATGGTTCATATCTAGAACAAATGAGTTACAACAGAGATGGAAGACTTCTTCTAGAAGTTACGGATATCTGGAATGAGTTCCTTTGATAGATTAGTAGTTGTTTCTGTTGATGTATTTGTGATTTCAGAATGTGATCACTTGTATATTTTATATGGTGTATTTCTTTGTACCCTAATTTTTCTATTTGGAGAATCATTAACGTAATCAAGTCATGTAAATTTATAAAGGTCAACCCTCGTTGATTGAGGGGCAAAGTCCCCACAGTTTCGGGGCACTAGGGTTATTAGACTCTCCTAGTGAAGTCGGCTCTGGTAAGTAATTGTCAAGTCGAAAACTAGTATAAATAGAGAGTGAGCCTCTCCATTTGAGACACATACTCACTCAACTGTAGCGCATGAGTGAGAGAAGAGGTGATTGCACAAGTGAGAGAGAGAGAGAACAACTGTCGGAGATCATCTTTCTGTCTTTGGGTTTTACTTTTGCCATTGGTGCTTATTCTATCTCTAAGGAAGTTGCAGGGTTTTATCCTTTATGCTTTCCCCGAGCATAAAATATTTGTGTCTCTTGTCTCTTGTGATTATTGTTGTGCATGTTATTCTCTCAGATAATATCCTAAGATCATATAGAAAATGATAAAAATATAACATGGTATCAGAGCTAACTTGAGAAGAAGACACTGTGTAGCTGCAGAAGATAGGGATTCTTACTTTTTGGGTCTCTCTCCACAAATCATCAACAAAAGGAGGCTAGGTTGACTCTCGATTGAAGGGCGTATCTTTTTGTCGAAGCATAATTTGAATCTGAGCATTTTCATTTTTTGACCTAACACTACAGCAGGAAATTAGGGCTTTTCACAAAAGTGGAATTTTTGAGTGAGCCCAGCATAGGATTTCTCTCCTCCTCTAAATAAAATTTTAGATACCAAGATCAAATTTTATTGGTTTGGTAGAACTCCAAGAAATTCAAACCCTAATTTTCCCCTAAACCAAAAAACCAGCACTGCAAAAGATCAGTTCCATCTCTAGTTTCACCATCTCAAATTGGTAAGATCTAAATATTTTGTATTTCCATTTGAGGTTCTCAGTTAAGATGTCTCATCACACCAAGCTTGATTGAAAGCTTGAAGTATCTGAAAACTTTCGAGCATGGAAGTATAGGATCTCACTGGTTCTTGAAGAAAATGAATTGGACACCTATATAAGTCTAGAGGTTCGAGTTCCAAAGGGAGATGAGGCTAAGGCCTTACACAAGAAGAACTTGTTCAAGGACAAGAGGTTTATTGTTGATTCAATCAAGGATCACCTTATAGCATAGGTGTCTTCCCTAAAAAAACCTAAAGAGATGTTCGATTCCTTGAGCAAGCTATTTGAAGGGAAGAAAATAAATCAGAAGATGACTTTGAGGAACCAGTTGAAGAATGTAAAGATCTAGAATGGAGAGACCATACAGTCATACTTTACAAGGGTCTCTCAAATCAAAGAACAGCTTGAACTAGTGGATGAAGAAGTGGAGAATGCATAAATTGTGATGACCACCTTGAATGGTCTCCCTAGGTCATTGGACTCCTTCATTCAAGGGATTTGTGCTAGAAGGAAACTAATCGTTTTCAGTAGGTTGTGGGAGGAATTCTCACAAGAAGAAGATCGAATAGTATCTCAAGAAGAAAATATGAAAAATGAAGATCAAGATCTCATAGTACACACCAAGAATATTAGAAGGGAATATCATCGTCCCAAAGGTAACCATTCTCACCAGAAAGATAACCCTAGAAGATCTAACAGACATCTATCTAAATATAGATGCCTTACATGTGATGAGAAGGACACTTTGCTAGAGATTTTCCTAGAAATGAGAGTGACTCTCATAAGAAGAAGGAAAAAACAAGAAATCATGCTCACATTGTAGAGGATGATGAACCTCCTACAAAGAGAGTCACACATGGAAGCAAGGATTGGCTCATAGATAGTGGGGCTTCCAAGCATATGACGGGATTCAAAGAATCCTTTATGAAACTATTTGAACATGAGTCACCCCATAAAGTGAAACTTGGGGATGACTACGAGTATACCATAAAAGGTAGTGGTGAATCCTCCTATAAGCTAGACTCTAGAAAGTCTATGAAAATGAAGGATGTCTTATTTGTACTAGGACTGTTACAGCTGATTTTACCACACATGGTTGATCACATATTTATGGCCTTTCCTAACTCTTTTCAAACTCTTTGGACCCCATGGACTGATATTATACTTTTATGTTTCCAATTTCATCCCTAAAACCACCTTTTTATTGCTGTACATGACTTTTAATCCCATTCTACTGTGTATACGTGACTTTTGACCTCAAACCCACATACATCGGGATGTGTGCATAAATCCAAATATTTTTGGAGTTTTCCTTCATGTGTTTCTGAAGCACTTGACTCTTGGCCTTTGATATGCCTCGATATCATATTTGACCCTCCATTACCCCTTTGGAGTGCTATATAAGGAACCCCTTGGCTAAATTAAAGAGTGAGAAATTGAAGATCAAGGAAACTATAGTCCATTATTGTCGTAGCTTTCATATACTTGAGTATGCATCCCTTTTTCCCTTTGGATAACTTTGTGTTCTTCCCAAGATTTCCTTTTCTTGTGAGCTTGCTATAGAGAGGTGGAAGATTGAGGTGGTGGAGGCCCAAGTGGAGGACTCAGTTTCTCTGGTTCACAGGCGTGTCGACAGAGGTTGTCACTTGTGTAATCTATGATTTGATTAATAGAAATATATTTTCCTGTCCAATAATGTGCATTTGAATGAATATTGAATCCATGGATATATTTAATTGCTTATACATTGTTGATTATATATGCTAGAGTAGATCTAACACCATATTATATAGCATGATTGTCTTGTTTGTTGTTGTTGAGAGAAAATTGCTAGCACAAGCGGGATTGGAAAATGCTCAAGGGGGATCTACTTATACCATCTAGAATAAGGTATGATTCGAGATCCTTTAGTGTTAGATGTTTGGTTTCTCTTGCATATTGGGAAGGGATTGATTTCTCAGGTCTAGCTGTCTGTTGTGGTACACCCCAAGCCATAGGAAGTTTCTCTCCGTAACAGAATTGGTGACCATACTGGGGAGGTTTCTAGTTGTTTCTCTTTGGGGGTTTTCGGTATTTAATGTACTTGAATTGCTTTGATTTCTTTGTTTTTTTGTCGGGTCTAGGGCATGTTTTCCCAATTGGGTCCTAAAGGAGTAAATTTTGTTTTAGCTTGTATGTTTGGCTTATTTTTCTTCCTTTTTCTTCCTGTATGCGGGTTTAGCTTTCCAAGTCACGTATACATGTGGGTTTTCCTTGAACAGTCACGGATGTACACTGGTTTACTGAGAATAGTCTTGTATGCTTTGATTTTTAGCCTTATTGGGAGGATTAAGTGTTGCTGGGTGATTTTGGATGATTTCTGAGTCTTCTTAGATGCTTCTAGGGTCTTTCTAAACCCTCTATGTCTGACAAGAGACTGTTTTTAGTTTGATTTTTAGAAATGTTCTTGTCATTCATTTTCTACTTTTTGTTTTGAGATTAGTGCATTAGGTCTCTTTTACCTTGGTACTTTGCTTAGTTGTTGTTTGTGAGTGGTTGCAGAGCCTAAGGGTTGTAAAGTCTTCTTTTTGCTTTCATATCTAATTTAATTCAAAAATACAAAAATATTTTCTTTTTACATAGTTATGCATTGCTTTCATTTTGCATTAGCATGGTACTTGCATTAGGTTTGCTTGGTGAATTTTAGTCAGATTTTCATATAGGAATGATTGCAGTTACATTTGAAGGAGAAATTTTTCACTTCACGTAGTAGCATACCCTATTTTTCATTCTACAGAATGCATTTGCACTGATTGTTAGGTGTGCATTTTGCTTCATGTTGTGTCATAACACCATAAGTTGCATGACCATTACCATTTGAGTAATTACAGCCAAATAAAATCAACACTTAATAAAATGAATTAGACTCTTTTATTTTCTAGGGTGAATCAACAAGATTAGGTTTTAGGGTCTTATAGTAGTTCATTGTAAGTTAATTCTCCAAGACCACTAAACAAAATAATTAGGTGTCTCTCCAGGTGAGAGTGTGAAACCATTGGTATAATTAGTGTTTCACAGGATGCTCCTCTTACATGGGAGTTAAGCATGAGGTAGTGCACATGATTGTGACTGGGATGACCCCTGGTTACTTTCTATGAGAACCGAAGATATTTACAGGATTGTATTCATATATGGGGGCCTTTGAGGTATTGACTGGTGCACCCTTGGGGTACCAGTTGTGCTTTTAGGCTTCGGGCTTTGCTACCCTTCCCATATGGTCAATCCTTCCTGCAACTGTCTGCTTGAGAATTGGTTATATTGAGGCAACCTTAGTTTCTTTACCTAAGTTATCGAGGGTGTATTTGTAGAGGTTATTTTGCAGGTGTCCTAGCCATGTATGGGTTGAATAGCATAGTCGTTATATGCATTGAAGTTGAGGGACACTATAATTGGTTACGAACCTCCGCTTTTTGTGTATGGGAGTCTCAAGCCTCTCCTAGGAGAGACATACCTGCTTCATTCAGGAGCTCACTTATCCTACCCTTGGTTTGCTTGATTGTTTGGATTTAGATTTTCTTAGGTGTATGCTCTGTGCACACTAGTCTTCTTAGGGTTGCATAGATAGATCGAGTCTTTTAATTTTTTTAAGTCATCATGGATCCAGGTGCGGCTCCCCATTTCTTTCATTGTTTAGCAGGTCTTCCATCTTCTACGTCTCCTCCTCCCTTGGGAGAGAGAGCCAGACAGTGCGGGAAGACTAGTCATCACTTTGATACACACAAAGATCTCGCCATGAGTCGTCATGAGCCTAAGGTCCCGGAGCTTCCAACTTCCCTACCTCCAGTAGCAGAAGTTGATCCTTCAAGGACATATGGAACTCCGCCTGAGTCTGGTCCCGATGGAGTTGTACTGCCACAAGATTATTTATCATAGTTTCATGATTACATTATACTATCTAGGTGAAGAGACTCTCTAGGAACCCACCATCACTGGCCACATTATATATGGCATGCCTGATATTCCCGATCCCGATCTGGCACCTCATGTCGAATTGGTTGCTGACCCTGGAAATGTACTTGGGGGAACTTCCATTCCTTTACATGCAGATAGGTTTGGTAATAGTAGTCACATCACACCATCCACTCTAGTGGTGGCAATTCCTTCACACACACAGCCCAAAACCTAGAACTAGTGTTCCTCTTCGGGGACCTCAGCCGAGACATGTGAATATTGGGGGTACAAGCTATATTCCTTCACATATTCCATCATCTTCTCAACCTGTTCCTTCAAATTCCTTTTTGATCCATCCTCTTCCTAACTCTAGTGGTCCTTTATGCCAGAGTTAGACTGCAATCCATGGTCGTCCTATGACTACTAACACTATAGTATCACAAATATAAGTGCCTCCTTCTATGTCAGTAGGTCATGTACCTATTTTTGGATCATCTCATGGAATACCTCATGGATCATCTCATGATCCAACTCATGGAGATTCCCAAATACCTACCTATGGAACATCTCATGGGACATCTTATGGATCATCCCATGGACCATCTCATGGTACAACCTATGGAGATTCCCATGGACATTCTTATGGACCATAGTATTGAAAAAATTATCAACCATATGGGTATGTGTATCAACAACCCGCTTACTCTTTTAACTATGAATTTGTAGCGCCTCATAATCAAGGTACTCTGCATTACAATGCTTCCATGCATCCCTTCATGGGTCATATGGGAGGAGGTTATTATCCCACTGGCCAAGGTCATGGTGTGTATAGAAATCAACCTTATTTGAATCAATCCTACCAAAGAGCGTGGCATCGAATGGCTCAACCTATGCTCCCTTTCCTTGCGACCTTGAACCTACCTGATTTGTCGAGATTGACAAATGATCCTGTGTTTCATAATATGGAATGGTTGGCAGTCTCTATCAAGCTTCCTTTGGACATTCCCAAGTTTGAAGGTAAGGCTGGTGAAGACCCTGGTGAGCATGTCACAACCTTCCACCTTTGGTTCTCTTCTAATTCCTTACACAATGACTTCATCCATTTGAGGCCATTTCAATGCACCCTCACAGGTCCTGCGGAGAAATGGTATATAGAGTTATCGTGGGGGTGAACGTATACTACGTTTGATGACCTTGCCATGAATTTTATATATCATTTCCAGTTACCTATATGTTACGACGTCGGTACCGAACTCTTGTCGACCTTCCGAGAAGACAAAGCCACGCATATTTCGGATCATTTTCAAGAGTGGTGTAGATAGAAACGATGAATTAAATCCTTTATACCACTAGAGTTTCTTCTAGAGTGGTTCCTCAAGTCATTATTACCTTATATCGCAAAGGATGTTTCTACGTCCAGAGTTCAAAATGAGGACCAAGCTAGTTTTAGGGATCAAGAGTTGGATTTCATCTATGCTCAATACAGAATCTTGTATGAGATTATCCTGAATGCTCCAAGATCCAATTTCGACCCCAAGATTAAACCTCGGGCACATTCCGATGGTATTGTTGGATCCACAAGTAGCAAACCTATAGAATAAGTTATCAAACAAGTAATCCAGTTATCACTTAACTAGCCTATGTTGGGACAAGCTATGGCTTCGTCTCAACCTACTCAATCGACGAGTGTACTTTCAGTGCAAACGTCGAACCCGAAAGGAAACGAGCAGACTAGAAGGAATAAAAAGAAAGGAAAAAATAATCGTAAGGGTGGGAATAAAAATGAAAATGGTAATAATAATGACAAGAACATGAAAAATACTGGGTGGGAAAAGCATCCTAAGCGTAAGGTGAAGTTTCCTTATAATTTGTGTATGGAAGATCACCTCACTCACTTGTGCCCTCGTATGGAGGACGCCTCAGAGTTCATACCACAGGGCCCATATGTGTTTACTAATTCTTTACCTAAAAATATAAAATCGAGGACCGTTGATCTTATTTGTGTGTCTAGTGGAACTCAAAACCCGTCGGAGGTGGCTAGTGGTCATGGTTGCATCAACATGGTGAGATCTACCAAATTTGTGATGCGTGTGAAAGAATATGGTTCATCACATCCAAACCTTGGGAAAGAACCTGATCCACTCAAGAGCTCTTTGCGAATTAAAAATCCTACGGATAAACTGGAAGTTTCACCTCGCATTCCTAAGGGAGTCTTGAAGCGCTCGAGGCACAATCCTAATGCTTGAGCCACCCAGAAATATTAAGTTGTTGAGGATTTGGGCTAAACTCCTTGTGCGATGTCTGCATTAGAAGTTCTCCAGACTTGTCCTTCATAGAGAAATGCCTTGCTGTCTGCTCTTGGGGTTATAGATGATAGCTCTTCTTCCATGATCAAATTTGAAACTAGTGGAATCCAATATCTCTTTCCTTACTACATGTCTCTTTGATTCATGTGGAGTGTCTCAACAACACCATCATGCGTACTATCATTGATGAAGGCATTAGCACTTCTGTGATTTCCTTGTCTTGTTGGAAGGGTTTAGGTTCTCCCAGGTTGTCTCAATATGATAACATGTTGATTGCTTTCAATTTAAAGTCATTTCAGCCGCACAGTATACTTCCTTCTCTAGAGGTCCAATTGGGAAAGAAGACTGTCGCGATCGAGGTTGAGGTGGTTGATGCACCCCTTGACTTTAATATTTTGCTAGGTAGGAACTAGATGTACAATATGCAAGTTGGAGCTTCTTCCCTATTCCAAGTGGTTTGCTTTTTGTTTAATGGGAAGATCGTTACTATTGATCAAAAGTATTTCTAGAATCCGAGTGTTAAAGAATCATCGGGAGCTTCTATCCCAATCATTCTTAGTTAGAAACTGAGAATGTGGGTGTGGGTATGTATCCTTCTCTCATGGGAACCTTTAGTTGTCCTGTGCTCATTCTTATGATTGGGTCTAGTCTCAGTGGGGCTTCATCCCCATCGAATTTTGGTATCCTTTTGCACTATTCATATGGAGGATCCTTGGATTCTTCCTTCACCGAGTACTTCGAGTTTTCCTGTCGAGGAATATGTGTCATTATCTGCAACAATAGTGGTGTATCAAGAAAATCTTGATCATGTTGTAGAGCCTAGCCCTTCCTCTTCATGGATGGAGCATGAGGACCCTTATGTGCTTCCTGTATGGGCAGTAGAGTCATATCACTCTCATGACTTTTTTGATGATGTTTTTCCATCAGATGAAGCTATTCTTTAGGCCATGTCTGGTATTGAAAAACCTTGGGAAGAGTTGCACCATAGATCATATTTTATTCCTAAGCTCGATCGTTTAGAGTGTGATGAATTTAGACCAATTCTAAGCAAGAAAATTGGTAGCCCCATGGTCCCATTAAGCTCTCCTAGTCATATGGATAAAGGGAACATGGCTAACCTATCACCAACAATTCCTATCAACATTTCTCATGATCCTGGTAAGATTGAGAACATCTAAATTTGGGTGGATTGTTCCCCCGATGAGATTAAAGAGTATACTGAGCTGTTTAAGGAGTTTCATGATATTTTCACTTGGTCATATGAACACATGCCAGATATAGACCCTCGTATTGTCAAACATGAAATCAATACCTATCCAGATTCAAAACCGGTTCGACAAAGTTTGCATGCCATGAATCCTAGAAAAGAACCCACCATTAAACCTGACATAGAGAAACTGCTCAAAGTTGGTTTTATCTATCCTGTTCCCTTGACAGAGTGGGTTTCAAATCTTTTTCTAGTGGATAAGAACAAGGGAGCAATCCAAATATGCATTGATTTCCATGATTTAAATCAAGCCTGTCCTAAAGATAATTTACCTACACCATTTCTCGATCAAATTTTGGATGAGTTTGTGGGAAGTGAGGTATTTTATTTTATGGATGAATTTTCTGGATATAATCAGATACAAATTAAGCCTGAGGATCAACACAAGATCGCATTTATTTTTCCTGGGGGAACTTTTGCATATCAAAAGATTCCCTTTGGCCTTAAAAATGCCGAAGCTACATTTCAACAGGTCCATGACCTTAATATTTCATGATCTTAAAATTATTATTGAAGTATATTTGGATCATCTCACTACTCACTCTCGTTTGATAGTGTGTCATCCTTACCATTTGTGATTAGTGTTCGAAAGATGTCATCATTATCAAGTTCGTTTAAATCCTCATAAGTGCATCTTTTGCATGAAATTTGGTCATTTAATAGGATTCATCATATCTAAGGAGGGTATTAGAGTCGATCCCTTGAAGTTTAAGGCAATAATTCAATTGTCTCCCCCATGTAACATTCGACACCTTCAATGTTTACAAGGTATGGTGAACCTCTTCTGAAGGTTCGTGGTCAATTTTCCAACTTGACTAAAGGCTTCATGCATATGTTGAAGAAGGACACCCCTTTTTACTAGGATGAGTGAGCCCAAGAGTCTTTCGATGCTCTTAAGAAATCCTTAGCAATAACCCCCATGCTTAGTCCACTAGACTATAGCCATGACTTCTTGATTTATGCGGCCACGTCTCAGGAGACGAATGGTATGGTATTGGTTCAAGAGGATGAGGAGCTCCATCAGTAAATTATTTGAGCCAAAACCTTATTGATGCGGAACTTCGTTATTCCCATGTGGAGAAGCTAGCCTTAGCCACTGTTCATGAGGTTTAGCATTTGAGACATTACATTCTCCTTCGCCAAACCTTGGTCATAGCTCACATCAATACATTTTAGTTTGTCCTCACTAGAAGGATGATTGGGGGAAAATATAATAAATGGATTGTGATTTTGCAAGAGTTTGATCTTGAGTTCGTTTCAGGGAAATCGAAGAAATTGTTAATCTTTGCTAAGCTCATATCATATTTCCCAAATTTGTAGGAAGAGGAAGTTTATGAGGATTCTTTTATCGATGAGAATATATTCCTCATCTCAACTATGGACCCTTGGTACGGGGATATTATTGTGTATTTGAAAACATTGAAGGTCCCTACTCACCTCTCACAAGATGAGCAAAGATGACTATGACACCTACCGAAGAACTACCTCATAGTGGATTATACTTTGTACTGTTGTGGTGTGGATTCCATTTTACATCATTGTTTGACTCATGTTGAGGTTGAGTTCATGCTTAATGATTTCCACGGAGGGGCGTGTGGTGGTCATTTATCTGGGATTTCTACAGCCCAAAAAATATTAAGAGCGAGCTATTTTTTGCTATCCATCTTTAAGGATTGTGTTAATGCAGTCAAGATGTGCCACCCTTGCCAGGTGTTTGCACGTAATATGCACTCGTGTCTAGCCCCTTTGCATCCTATTGTCACCGCCAGTCCCTTCACCAAGTGGGGGATGGATTTTATGGATTTCAACCCAACTTCAAATGGGGTGCACCATCATATTATTGTGGCTATGGATTACTTCATGAAATGGGTAGAGGCTATACCCATAGTTAAATCCGATGGTGAGATAGCCACAAATTTCGTATTTAACCAAATTATCACCCGCTTTGGCATTTCGAGAGAGCTTTTCACTGACCATGGAAGGAAATTTCAGAACAAAATGATGGAATATTTGGCTTCCAAGTTAGGATATAAGCAATATCACTCCTCTTCTTATTACCATCAAGTGAATGGACAGGTTGAAGCAATAAATGTTTATGTATTTGTTACTTCGAAATGTATTCAATTGTATATCTTATGTATTTTACCCCGATGTTTATTCCAGGAAGTATCAATAATGTAAACAATTCATGTAAATTCATTGAGGTTAACCCTCCATTATAATTCAGGGAAATAGTCCCAATAATCGTGTTAAGTTTAAGCCTCCTTGTTGAGCGGAGGGAAAAGTCCCCACAGTTGTGGGGCACTAGGGTTATTAGACTCTCCTAGAAATGTTGGTCCTAGTATGTAATTGTTAAGTGGGGCCGAGATGTTGAAGTGGACCTTAAGTGAACAAAATAATATAAATAGAGAGTGATCCTCTCTATTTATCACACACATACTCACTCACTGGGGCATAGGAGTGAGAAAGGAGAAGCTCTCTCAAGTGAGAGAGAGAAAACAAGATGTGGGAGATCATCTTTATGTTTTCAGGTTTTACTACTGCCATTGGTGCTCATTCTATATTTAACGAAGTTGTGTGGTTTTCTCCTTTATGGTTTCCTCGAGGAAAATTCTCTGTGTCTCTTGTCTCTTGTGTTTATTGCTATGCATGTTATTTTCTCAGATAAGATCCTAAAATCATATTGATTAAATGATAAAAAATATAACATCGTATCAGAGCTAACCTAAAAAGAAGACACTGTGCAGCTGTAGAAGATAGTTATTCTTAATTTTTGGGTCTCTCTCCATAATCCATCCACAAAAGAAGGCTTGGATAACTCTCCATTAAAGGGTGCATCTTTCTGTCAAAGCAGAATTTGATTCCAGGATTTTCAGTTTTTGCTGAGGGAAATTAGGGATCTTCACAGAAGAGGAATTTTTGAGTGAGCCTAGCATAGGATTACTCTCCTCATAATAATAAAAGTTTGGAGACCTGGGTGGAAATTTTTGGTTGGGTGAAACTCCAGGAAAGTCAAACCCTATTTTGACCCCAGGCCTAAAAAACCCTAAAATACTGAAACTGATATTTTTGGTATATTGTCCATATATCGATATTGGAGAAGGTTAGGGTACCAAAAATTTCAAAGGTCGAAGATACATTATTGATGTACACTGTGTCCAAGTTTTATCCTCTGATTCTATATATTCTAGGAGATATGATTCCTCCAAGTTAGGGTTACAGCCTCTCCCAGGATTCCTCCCCAAACAGGACACCTCGGGATAATTGCTATATCTCAGGCTACGAAAGTCCAAATGAAATTTATCAAGATATTCCAAAAAGGGAATTGACTATAATTCCTGTGTCAAAAGTTTCAGACCCCGAAGATGAAACATTGACACATGGCAGTCCATACAACTTCGCTATGTTAAACAGTCCTGAAAGAGGTTACCTTGGTAAAACGCTCATAAGTCCCAATTGGTGAAACAAATTCTGATAAAATCTGTGGTTTTGGAACAAGGAGAGATTAGTATACCTCAGTACAAAATTCTAGACATAGAGTAGAAGTAATTTCAGAGATACTGCAAAAACAGTATCAGATATTTCTGCAGAAGAAATTGGTAAACTAGGGCTTCCTGTTCTAGGAGCTTCCCTCCACTGTTTTCAGAAAATGAGTACATTGGAAAGCTAGCCTTGAAGATTTATATCCTTCTATCCAATAAGATCTAAAAGATTCCAAGTTTTGAAAATTAGGCTTTCTCTGACAAACTCTAGATCAGCCAGATCCCGGAACTAGGACAGACACCTCAAATTGGTAAGATCTGATCTTTTTCTATTTACATTTGAGGTTCTTATTTCAAAATGTCTAATCACACTAGCTTGATGACAATCTTACTGAAACTGACAACCTACAAACATGGAAGTATTGGATCTCACTCATTCTTGAAGAAAATGAATTGGACATTTACATAAGTGGAGAGGTCCAAGTTCCAGAGGGAGATGAGGCTAAAAGCCTTACATAAGAAGAACTTGGTCAAGGCCAAGAAGATCATTTTTTATTCAATCAAGGATCATTTTATACCCCAAGTGTCTTCCCTAAAGACACCAAAAGAGATGTTTGATTCCTTGACAAAGCTATTTAAAGGGAAGAACATAAATCAAAAGATGACTTCGAGAAACCAGTTGAAGAATGTGAAGATCCAGAATGCTGAGACCATATAGTCATGCTTTACAAGGGTCTCTCAAATAAAATAACAAACTAAAGTAGTAGACGAAGAAGTGGATAATCTATAAGTTGTAATAAACACCTTGAACGGCTTGTTAAGATCATGGTATTCATTCATTCAAGGAATGTGTTCCAGAAAGAAGTGATTACTTTCCAGGGATAATTTTAGGGGTGAATTTTAGCCCAGTGGGCTATTTTTCTATGTTTTTATCCCCAAAAAAGATTTGTCATTTTGCATTTTTTGAAGCCCTGTTTCACCCAATTTTGATGGGGTAAAAATTTTTCACCCAAAAAATCGCCAAATTATTATATAAACGATATAAAATCCTTGGAAATTAAAATATTTTTTGAAAAATATCGCCAATCATTTTATAGTAGGCATTTTAAGAATTGGTAATATTCGCCAACATTTATACGCTTTTAAATAAGTATGGTTCCTTAAAATCATCCCTGTTACTTTCAGTAGACTCTGGGAAAAGCACACACAAGAAGAAGCTCAACTCATAATAAGAGAAGAGGAAATGGGAGCAACTGAAGATAAATCTCTCACGATTCAAAGAATATTCCTCAAGTGATGAGGAATATGAAGGACTCAATTCTTGAAGAGCCTCTTATCCATCTTGAGCATTTGGATAAGAAATGATGATGTCCTGAATGAAGAATATGAATAAGTGGAAGGCTCAAGAAGGAGTCTACCCACGAAACAAATAAAGATAAGTATTTCATTGTCATTTCATGATATTGTTTTGTTATGCATTTGCTTATATTTAGTTGATGTATTATGCATGATAGAATGTTTGCATTAATGACAGTATACTACTAATATGCATATGATGGGTAAGTATCTCATGGTGCTATACAACTCTCTATTGCTACTTATCTAGAATGAAACCTCTTTGCTGACATATTGGATTAGTGCACAATCTCAATGTTGTCCTAGTAGAGATGGAAGACATCTAGAAAGTTTTCGTGAGATATGGATGAATGTTGTATTGGCTAAAATAGTTGCATGACCATATATCTTGATTTTTCATTATGAATATACCTTATGAAATGTTTCTAACCATACAAATAATGCATTTGACTTGTAGGAAAAATCACGTACAAGCACCTACAAGAAGGACGGGACTAGAATAATCAACCCATAGTTAGCTACCTTAGAAATTAAATTAATCATTTTTGTCTTATTTTCCTAGTTTCATGATTCCACCTTATGCAAGTTGTCATTTTCCTATACATAGTGGTCAAACTTGCCTATTTTAACTCATGGAGCACTAGGGAAACCTCAAGGAATCAATTCTGCTTTATTCCTAGCCTCCTAAGCACCCTTCTGCTTTTTCTGCTTTATTGCCTTCTTTTTCAGTGTTTTAAGGAAATTGGGAAAGTTTGACTAGGTGAGGTTAACTAGTTTTTTGTCCTCCACATCCTCCACTCTTTTCTCCTATGAAAAGCATGTATGAGTTGTCCTTCCATCACCTTTTATCTTTCCTAAGTGCTTTTGCCAATTCGTGAGCTCCTTAGCTGATTTGGAAACTACTTTATGCACCTATGGGGGAATTGCTTAATTTTAGTAATCCTGATTTTGACTAGATTCGAATTGCCTCCTCATGCATTTGAATCCCTTATGTAATTATTTAATGCAGCAGCCTATGTTATTACAGGGTTTTCTATTGTACACTTATTCAATACAGTTTAGTGTTCAGCTCATTATTCAATCTCTTTTGTGAGTGATTTTGCATGTACAATTGATAATTGTTGTGAGTAAAATTGTTCTATCACTGGGTTCAATTTCCACATGGTATCAGAGCCTTTGTAGATTGATTTCTCTCCTTCCAATTTGTTTTTCAGGTTTGACATCAGTGACTGGGAGCCTTCTACTGACAGCCGGGACAATTTCTGAGCTATAGATCAATCTCAGAAGATCGTCTTGACTCCTTTCAACTTATTTGAATGGAAGGCAGAGATGGAGATACTATTGAGAGTGAAAGGCCTCTACAGAGTGACTATGGAAATAGAAGCAGAGCCCAATGCAGCTACAGAGAAGATAAAATGGCACAACAGGAGGGATGAGGCCTATGGTCTCTTGTGTCTGAGTATTTTCAAAGACCTCCTTTTCCATCTTGGTGGATTGACATCACCGAATGAATTATGGGAGAAGCTTGTTGATATATTTGAAAAGACAGATGAGATGAGGGGACATCAAATAGAAAATGAACTGATCTCTCTGAGTCCAAATAGCTTTGAATCCCTGCAACTCTATTTCTCCAAGTTCAAAGCACTTGTTTTGCAGCTAAGATAGTGTGGGATCAAAAAGAAGGATGATCAACTGGTCTTGGCCATACTCTCGAAGCTTGGCCATGAATATTCAGTGTTTGTTTTGACCTTCTATGCCACAAAGTTGACAACTCGAACCTAGAAGATGCCTAGACTTGTAGATTTCATGGAATCCCTCACACAAGAACAAGATAAACTGGTGATGATGGGCACCATCAAACCATCCAAAGACCAAGTTTTGGTTGTTGGAGATTTAAGGGTGGATTCAAAAAGCAAAAAGAAAGCTAAAAAGCCACCTGAGCAAAAGAGAGACAAGAACAAGTCT
>LPNX010729493.1:150203-211574 GCA_001517045.1 Pseudotsuga menziesii | reverse complement strand
AAAGTAGTTTTTTTTATGATACCTATCCCCAAATTTATATTAAAAAAGTGTTTAAGACCTATACAGTATTTCAAATTTAAAGCAATTTCATTAGCTAACACCTGATGACATGGAATTTGAATAAAAGTTAAAAGGCCCCTTTTGAGTTGAAATTTCCTCTAATGCTGGAGGAGCCTCAAGGTTCCAAGAAGAACTACCAGAAGAAGAAGAATAAAGAAGAAATGAGGAAGTGCGCATACTACAATAAGGTAAATCACACTGAAAGCTCCTATATGAAGAAGCAAATAGACATGCTGACCCAACTCCTGGAGAAGAATGGCATCTCCCTTCCAGACAGCTCAAAGAAGAGAGAAGGAGGATCAAATTCAAAAGACAGAGAGAGAGTTCATGCATTGGTTGCTGGCACATCAAGCTCACCTAGTTTCATCATCGATTCTAGAGCTTCAAGACATATGGTTTCGACCAAGGAGGCATTCACCTCACTTGACATGTCGAAAGGTCCACCAATAGTACTGGGAGATGACTCTCTCACTGAAATTTTGGGCAAAGGGAGGATTTATCTTGATCATGGTCAGTTCAGCAATGTGTTGTATGTTCCTGGTCTTGCCTCCAACCTCTTATCAGTGTATCAGATGACTCACACTAGGTCTCCAAAGAAGGTCATATTCCCCCCTGATGAATTTGAGATCACAGAGATCTCAAGTGGTAAAGTCATTGCAAAAGGAGTTGCAAATCATACTTCGAAGGTATACATGTTCTCACACTTCCTACCCTACTCAAAACCCTCTGCTCTTCTGACTCATGCTAATGAGGCTAGCAAGCTTTGCCATGAAAGATTTGGCCACCTAAATTACAAGTATCTTTCTGATCTTAGTGAAAAAGAGATGGTCATAGGGTTACCAAAGATAAAATTTTCCAAAGGAGTCTGCGAAGGTTGTATCCTAGGAAAACACCCAGAGCATAAATTTGAGAGAGCTAGTCATGAGAGAACCTCTGCACCCCTTGAGTTGATCCAATGTGATGTTACTAGCCCATTCCCTCATATGTCCATGATTCAGGCCAAATATGCATTGAATTTCATAGATGAATTTTCCAGGTATTGTTGGGTTCACTTCCTGAAACACAAGTCTGAAGTTTTTGGCCTATTCAAAGTCTTTAAGGCTTTGGTTGAAAACCAGTCTGGGAAGAAACTCAAGGTTCTCATATCTGAAAAATGGTGGTGAGTATGTCAAGTCTAAGTTTATTCAATATTGTGCAGATGCAGGTATTCAGATGCAGCATTCTATCCCTTACACACCACAGCAGAATGGTGTTGCTGAGAGGAAGAACAGATCACTGAAGGAGATGGAAACATGCATGATGGAGGCCAAAACTTTGCCACCAAAGTATTGGGCCAAAGTTATAAACTATGCAGCCTATATCCAGAATAGGGTGCCTCATAAACAGCTTGATGGTATGACTCCTTTCGAAGCATGGAGTGGGCACAAGCTAGATGTGACCCATTTCAGGATTTTTGGCTCAAGGGCTTGGGCTAGAATTCCAACAGAAAAGAGAAAGGATTTGTAGCCCCAAATCCAATAGTGTCTATTTGTTGGGTACTCTGAATATTCAAAAGGATACAAGCTGATAAATTTGAGCACAAACAAATCCTTCATCGAAAGGTGTGTTCAGTTTCAAGAAGAACCCCTAGCAGCAGTGGAAGTTGGAGAAGCCTCTTCACCACCAGATCCTCTGAAAGTAAGTGAAGAGATTGTTGAACATGCTGATTCTGATATGTCTAATAGTGATGAGTTTATTGCAGATCCTAACATCCCTACAAGGCCAAAATGGGCAGCCAATACCATTCATGCAGCAGGAGAGCTAGCTGGGAATCCCAATGACCCTAGGAGGACTAGATCTCAATTTGAGAGTGCTCTGTGCATGAAGGATCATATGTTTGCTAAGAAATGCTATCTGATGGTGGAATTATATCCTTAGACATATGAAGATGTAGTAGGATATCCAAGATGGAAAGCAGCCATGAAGGAAGAGTTCATCTCACTCCAGAATAGCAACACTTGGGAGCTGGTGGATCTTCCCCCAGGGAGGAAGCTAGTTCAGTGTAAGTGGGTGTATAAGACCAAATTTGCTACTGATGGTTCACCTCTGAAGTACAAGGTCTACTCACAGGTTCATGGCATATATTACAATGAGACCTTTGCACCAGTGGCAAAGATGGACTCCATCAGGCTAGCCTTAGCCATTGTAGCTTCAAAGCAATGGGAGGTACATCACATGGATGTAAAATGTTCCTTCCTTAATGGAGATCTCACTAAAGAGATATACATGTAGCAGCCTCAAGGATTTTATACTAACCCATCTCTTGTGTGCAGGTTGAAAAAGTCATTGTATGGGCTAAAGCAAGTCTCCAGGGCTTGGTATGCCAAGATTGATAGCTTCTTTCTATCACTAAATTTTGTTCGGTGCAAATCAGATCCAAATGTCTATTTGAAGTTAATTAATGGTTCATTAATGATCATTGTGTTACATTTTTATGACCTCATTACAGGAAGCTCAAAGGATGAGATTGCTTCCTTGAAGGGTGCAATGAACCAAGCCTTCTCCATGACAGATTTGGGGCTCTTAAGCCAATTCTTGGGGCTTGAGATTGCTCAAACCAAAGCTGGAATCAAGTTGCACCAGTCCAATTATGCCTTGGATTTGCTAAACAAATTCAAAATGAAGGATTGCAAGCCAAGCAAGACTCATTTCCTTTCAGGAGTGAAGCTGGAAGAAGCTGATTCTTCACCTATGGTAAACAATACACTGCATAGGAAATTGATTGGATGTTTGTTGTGTATTACACATACTAGACCTGATATTTATTATGCAGTAAGTGTGGCTTCTATATACATGGATCAGCCTCATGAGATCCATTGGAAAGAAGCCAAAAGGATCCTTAACTTTGTTCAGGGAACAAGGACACATGGGATCTTCTATAAAGCAAAATATGATCTTGATTTGATTGGATTTACTGACAGTGATTGGGTAGGTGATAGCATAGATATAAAGTCCACATCAGGATATGTGTTCATACTTGCATAAGGGCCAATCAGCTGGTCAAGCAAGAAATGGAGTGCCATTGCACTCTCATCTACAGAAGCAGAGTACAGAGGAGTTGTAAATGCAGCAACTCAATGTTTATGGTTGCAGTGTTTACTTGGAGAGTGTGGATTCGAATAAAAGTAATCAAATACCATCTACTATGATAACTAGAGTACCATTTGAATCTACAATGATCCAGTTTAGAAGCAGAGAACCAAACACATTGAGATCCATATGCACTACATCAGAGAGCTTGTGCATGATGGCACCATTCATCTACTCTTTTGTTCATCTTCAGAACAAGTAGCTAATATCTTCACCAAATAATTTTGTGAGAAGACCTTCAGCAATCTCAAATCACTGCTGGGAATTCCTGATCATGCTGTGAAGCATAAGTGAAGACAAGATTTCCAAATTTTGTCTTACAGTCCATGTTTAAGGGAGGATTTTCCCACTGGGTTTTTGCCTCTTTCCTTGGTTAAATGGACATCCAGTATGTAAAGGGTGACTAAGCCTTGTTTCTAGGCCCTATAATTTTCTGATATATTACTCGTAAGTCAGGATTAAGGGGGGGTGTTAGAATAATCAACCCATAGTTAGCTACCTTAGACATTAAATTAATCATTTTTGTCTTATTTGCCTAGTTTCATGATTCCACCTTATGCAAGTTGTCATTTGCCTATCCATAGTGGTCAAAATTGCCTATTTTGACTTATGGAGCACTTGGTAAAACTCAAGGAATCAATTCTACTTTATTCCTACCCTCCTAAGCACCCTTCTGTTTTTTCTGCTTTATTGCTTGCTTTTTCAGTGTTTTAAGGCAATTGGGAAAGTTTGACTAGGTGAGGTTAACTAGTTTTTTGTCCTCCACATCCTCCACTCTTTTCTCCTATGAAAAGCATGTATGAGTTGTCCTTCCATCACCTTTTAGATTTCCTAAGTGATTTTTCCAATTCGTGAGCTCCTTAGCTGATTTGGAAACTACTTTATGCACCTATGGGGGAATTGCTTAATTTTAGTAAGCCTGCTTTTGACTAGATTCGAATTGCCTCCTCATGCATTCAAATCCATTATGTAATTATTTAATGCAGTAGCCTATGTTATTATAGGGTTGGCTATTGTACACTTATTCATTACAGTTTAGTGTTCAGCTCATTATTCACTCTCTTTTGTGAGTGATTTTGCATGTACAATTGATAATTGTTGTGAGTAAAAGTGTTCTATCACTGGGTTCAATTTCAACACTTGTTTCTAAAAACAATTGATGACAGTTCGAGAAATAATCCAAGAATGAATAATAATGTGATAAATGCAGCGACATCATTGATGCAGAACCTTCCAGCTATGAAGAAGTAGCCAAGAAGAAAGGGAATACCAGTTCAAGAAGAATGATGTCTAGGATGTAGTATCAAGACCTAAAGGAAAGTTCATAGTTCCATCATGTAGTATATGGAAACATTGTGGGAAAGAAGGCAAGATTCGTGGCATGAGGCATAGACTATGAAGAGACATTTGCAGCCACTAGAAATACACATGACAGGAAGAATCATGTGTGCAAATGAAAGAAGGCCCTGTATAGAAGGAACCCATGGGATAACACATACACGAGGAGCTTGAAGATCACCTAGGGTGACGAATATCTTAACCTTTGCTGCAAGGTTGAAGATGAAATCCTATAGAGGATGAAAAGCTCACAGATGGGTGCGAGAAGAAATTTTGAAAAGTTCAATATAGAGGATATTGGTATCCAATGACCCTAGATGGATACATAGAATAATAGTAGTAGAGGAAGCTACTTGTCACTCTAGTACATGAAGAGGGAGAATGATGCTCCGCTCTAGAGGGAGTGACTACAAAATATCTTGAGGTTCGACATCCTATGACATGATGGATAGCTTACTGATGACTCTAGGCTTTACTAATAGTAAAGTGGATTCCAACCTTTACTTCAAAGTTGAAGGCAGAAGACCAGTGATGCTCCTGTTATATGTCGATGACTTTTTCCTGACAGAAAATAGGAACTCATTAAAGTTGCAAGAAGGAGATGAAGGACTTAGTAGAGATCCTGAAGAGGTTCAGGATGATGGACTACATGGACATAACAAAACCTATGGCATCAAACCTGAAGCTACTGAGGGTTGCTTCATCAGAGTCAGTTGATGCCACGATGTATCGTCAAATTATTTGTTCCTTGATGTACCTAACAAATACAAGACCAAATATTTTCTTTGATGTGAACACATTAAGACATGTTCACTTGATGGTTGCAAAGCATGCAATGAGGTACCGGAAGGGTATAGTTGAATATGAGCTCAAGTATGAGGCGAATCAAAACATTAACCTAGAGGGTTATGTGGATTCGGATTGGGTAGGAAGTTCCATTGATAGAAAGAGAACTTCTTGGTGTAGCGGGAAGCAGTCCTACGTGGCACTGAGTATAGCTGAGGCAAAAGATGTTGCCACTTTCTATTTGGGAGGTAGTATGTTTCCTTTGAAAAATACTATTTGATTTGGTTGATCTGACTTTCTTTTTTGTATGATGCAGAGAGGAGCAATGATCCAGATCGAGATATCTCGAAAGAGGGAGTTCTAGCATAGTCAGTGAGACAGGTTATCTAAGCATAAATCA
Organism: Pseudotsuga menziesii; assembly: GCA_001517045.1. NCBI lineage: Eukaryota > Viridiplantae > Streptophyta > Pinopsida > Pinales > Pinaceae > Pseudotsuga > Pseudotsuga menziesii. The sequence continues at coordinate 205,861 of LPNX010729493.1, read as the reverse complement.
TGGCAAAGCTCGTAGGTTGCTCAGATATAATCAGTCCTACAGGTTGTCCTCGAATTTAATAGGTCCTGGTGAATATTGCAGGTTATCCTTTGACGTAATCATCCTTGATGTGATTCTATGCTAGAAATGGCCAGAGTGAAGTTTGATTACTTTAGGGAGAAGCTTGGTGTTCTCCAGATCGAAGTTCCTTCCAAGGGGAAGAGATGAGTCTGTGAGGCCTTCTGACATGGTGAGAGGTTTGGTTCTTTCCATGGTCAGATGTAAATCTTGTGGCCCTTCTGACATGGTGGAAGCATAAGCTTCACATGGTTAGTTATAAGTGCAGAGATGCTTTGATGTGATTGTGGGTTGTGTTACCACATGATCAGTGCAAAGATATTCTGATGTGATTGTGGGTTGTGTTACCACATGATCAATGTAGATCCATTATGTTTTGATTGAGGGATGTGTTCCCACATGATCAGATATAAGTGCTAAAGTCCATTCTCTGGAAGAATGGAGGAACCTCGTCAGTTACCAGCAATGCTTAGCTTAGTTCTAAGAATCCATTCTCTAGGAGAATGGAGGCACCTGGTTAGTTACCAGGAATACTCAGCTTAGTACTGAGAGGCCATTCTCTAGGAAAATGGAGGCACCTGGTCAGTTACTAGGAATACTCAGCTTAGGGTTGAGAGGCCATTTTTGGGGAGAATGGAGGAAACTGGTCAATTACCAGGAATACTCAGCCTAAAGATAAGATCCCTTCCATGGATGGTAGTAGTTGTGTCCTACCATGCCACTAGTTGTAAGTGCAGAGCCTTTCCATGGATGGTAGTAGTTGTGTCCTACCATGCCACTGGTTGTAACTGCAGAGCCCTTCCATGGATGGTAGTATTTGTGTCCTAACATGCCACTGGTTGTAATTGTTTGTCCCTTCCACATATGCTAGTAGGTGTGTCCTATCATGCTAATGGTTGTAAGTGTTGGGCCCTTCAACATATGATAGTAGGTGTGTCCTATCATGCTTCCAGTCATAAGTGCTGGGCCTTTTCATAGATGATAGTAGGTGTGTGCTATCATGCTGGTGAATGTAAGTGCTGGGCCTTTTTGACATGGTTCATGGATGTGTTCCTCCCATGGTCAGATGTGAGTGCTAGGCATGCCTTTCTAACATGGTGGTGGTTGTGTTCCTCCCATGTTCATATATAAGTGTTGGGCCGGCCTTTCTAACATATGGTCAGATATAAGTGCTGGGCCAACCTTTCTGACATATGGTCAGATATAAGTGCTGAAGAAGATAAAGACCTACATGGAGGCTAGGCCTACAACTAGCATGAAAAAAGGATGTCTCTATATAACTTCCTGTGATGAGAAGAATGAAGAGATAGCACCATTTGATTGAGATAGTAGAATTAGTGATGATGATGATGATTTAGTGGCGATCCATATAAAGTAATGATCCAAACTTGATGATGATCCAATGATGCTCCAGATCAAGAGATGATCCAGACTCAGCGATGAACCAGTGGTGATCCATACTAGATGAAGATGACTTGACAATTAATATGACTTGACAACGAATATGCCTTGAATATGAAAATGACTTGATGATGATCCAGATGATATAGAGAAAAAGACTTGTGCAGATAAATTGTGTCGAGAGAATACCTTCCTAGATAAGAGGGAGTGTTGATGTATTTGTAACTTCGAAATGTATTCACTTGTATATATTATCTATTGTACCCCGATGTTTATTCCGGGAAGTATCAATAATGTAAACAAGTCATGTAAATTCATTGAGGTTAACCCTCCATTGTAAGTTGGGGAAATAGTCCCCACAATTGTGTCAAGGTTAACCCTCCTTGTTGATTAGAGGGAAAAGTCCCCACAGTTGTGTGGCACTAGGGTTATTAGACTCTCCTAGAGATGTTAGCCCTAGTAAGTAATTGTTAAGTGGGGCTGACATGTTAAAGTGTACATTAAATGAGAAAAAGAATATAAATAGAGAGTGAGACTCTCTATTTATCACACACATACTCACTCACTAGGGTGCATGAGTGAGAAAGGAGAAGCTCTCTCAAGTGAGAGAGAGAGAACAAGCTATGAGAGATCATCTTTATGTTTTTGGGTTTTACTACTGCCATTGGTGCTCATTCTATCTCTAAGGAAGTTGCGGGGTTTTCTCCTTTATGGTTTCCCCGAGGAAAATTCTTTGTATCTCTTGTCTCTTATGTTTATTGTTGTGCATGTTATTCTCTCAGATAATATCCTAAAATCATATTGCTTAAATGATAAAAAATCTAACAATAAACAAGTCACTTAAGTCCATTCTCTAGTGAGCCATCACACAAAGCAAGAATAATTGGCATATCATGTTGGATCCTACTTTGTTGGCCTATAGAACTGTGGTTAACACTGCCACTGGTTTTTCTCCCTATTAGCTTGTGGATGGGGTGGAGTCAATATTACCAGTTGAATGCAAAATCCCTTATTTGAAGCTAGCTGTGGAGATTTTACGAGAGACTTTCACATTGGAAGATCATTTGATCAACTTAGAGAATCTTGATGAGCAGTGTCAAGATGATTTAGTGGTTTTAGAGGTTAAAAAGCATCGCATTAAGGTCCAATATGATAATTATGTTTGTCCTAACAGGTTTAGTTAAGGTGAATTGGTCCTTTTGTGGGATCAAGCTAAGGAACCCTTGGGGGCAGGAAATTTTAATCCCATGTGGCATGGTCCTTACGTGGTTAAACATGTCTTAGAGAAAGGTTCCTATGAGCTAGTTGATTATGAAGGGACAGCCTTAGTGGAGCCTAGGAATGGGCTCTATCTCAAAAAATACTATGCATGATCTTCATCCAGAGATGATTTTTGTATATTATTGTACAGTTTTACATTACATAGTTAGGTTTTCTTATGGTGATCGGGTTTTTTTATTATATTTTGTTTGTTATGGCAGATGTCAATGGAGTTTTCTATTTACATATGATTCATTGATGGTGCTAGACGCCACACTCAAAACTCAGCCTCGATTGCTTGGATGATTTATACTACTACGGATCAAGTATGTTCTTCAAGAGGTGTATGTTTATGACCTTCATCAAACAATGTTGATGAATATAGTGGTGTTATTGAGTTATTGCATGATGCAATTTCACATGGTGTTCATTCTCTTGAGGTATGTCTTGATTCATAGTTAGTGGTTTCACAACTTAATGGCTTGTATTGTATTAGGGATCCAACATTATTACAAAGATTCTAGCATGTTAGATTGCTAGAACGACAATTTGAGAGTATAACATACATTCATGTTCCAAGAAATTCTAATCAAGTCATTGATTGATATGCTAACTATGTGTTAGATTGGCATTTGTTTCACAAACCATAATCATATCACAAACACATTTTACACATGTAAATAGAATAATAATTGATCATCATAAAAAAATTTGTTAATTTCAAAAAGTGATGTCATAATACATAAGTGTCATATACAAAATTGGGGCTTCTGAGCCACCAAAATATACTACACGATCATACAAAAAATATACACCCAGGTCTCTAACACTGAGGTGGAGGAGGGTGCTGATTATGGTAGCACACTACAGCTCTAGCTAGTCAGTGAAACAATCGAACCCATGCCTGTGGTACTCCAACCACCTGGCCCTGCATTGCCTCAAGAAAGTCCTCGACTTGCACCATGGGTACTCTCTGTGTCAATTGAACAAAGTTCATGTGAATACCCTGGAGCATCCACTCCACATTCGCACCCATGATCTCATCACCTCTTCCCCTCCGTCGATGACGAGGAAAGCCATTTGGTTGTCATGGTCCTACATCTGTATATACATGACAAAGTGTCACTATGTGTCGTCACACCAAAAACATGTCTTTTGATTTCATATATCAGAAAACACAAACAAATTAAATAATTAAAAAATTAAAAGTGTGTTTGGGATTCGTTACCTATGTCTCCATAAGCCGCTCCCGGTGGTAGGGGCATGTCTGGATCACCACGAAAGTCAATCCCTACATAGGGATAGTCAACTATGGTGATGAGCTGTCTCTAACACCATGGAAAGAACTTTGTTGGGTAGGGATTAGCCACCCTTCCACCTCCCATTCTGCACATGAAATCAGCCGAGCGTTGCTGAGCTGGATGCCAAACTCCATGTGGAGCAATGTCTACTCTAAGCCTTAGCCCTAGCACCCGCTCAAAGAAAAATGTGCTCAATATGCTATTAAACCCAAAGTTCCATATCCTAGCCATCTTGTAGTCACTGAGTTATTGTTTCATGTTTCTCAGTAGCATAGTACTCCAGTCATATATTGTAGTCCACATACACTCTACCACATAGAACATCATTGGCTGTGAGGCCTAGTCGAGTGACGCCAAACTTGCAATCCTGCCTAATGCCAAGAGTATGGCTTTCATCCCTAGAATCTGAATCGAGTTTATCAGGATTTGACTCCGAACCTTCTCTGTATCCGAAACACAGTACATAGATATGTACTCATCTATCGTAAACCCACCTCCTGGCCCATGAGATCGGAGATTCATCACCTTCCCTCATCAAGACAAACTTGTGATGAAATATATGTCCTCAACCTCAATGCTAATCAACATCCCATCTATATGAAAAGTTTCAGACTATGGATCCCAGTAATCTACCAGCAACTGGAGTAGTCTTCAATTTTCCCTCAAGCTTCCAAGACACCAAAGCTTGTATAAGCCACATGCCCATAATGCTTGTTGAGCCATGAGATCAGCTTGAATAGTTTCCTCAACATCACCATGTTCCCTCTCTCTCCACTCTAGTACCATCTTGCACAAAAAAACAAAAAATTTTATCATGATTTTCCCATAAAAACCTTGTTCGCGGCCGTATACACAACAATCTTCAAAAAAGACGCGTATGTACACACGTTTCAGGGCATTTTCCACGTATGGTGATCCCTATACGTGGAAAAAATCCCGATTTCTACATGGGATGAAACGCCCAAGTTGGGATGGCCCAAAAAATAAATTGACCATGAAAATTTGAAATTTTTATATCAAAATGAAACAGAGGGGCAAGGGAATTTACCTGAATCAAACATGGATGGATTCCGTCGGACGATGCTCCTGGAATTCACTTCTGAAGTTCTAAGCTCAAATGCACTATGGTGGGTAAAAATTCAAAATGGTATCAAAATTTTAAATTTTTCACTATTTTATAGAAAATTTTTGAAATTTTTACCCACTTTCTATAGTTTTTCATCGTTTCTAACCGTTTTGGACTATTTGAACTAATTTGATGTTGTAGGAACCCATTCCGAGTGCATTTTGATCGTTTCTTTAACCCATTCATGCCTATTTCAAGTATTATATCTAAACTGGCATATAGGTTAGGTTTTCACATCCACTTGCATTTTGCATAACCTTACGACCGTTTCATCTTAACCCTAGGTATGAACCCATTCTATCTTGTCATGAAACCTTCTTGCTACTTTTAGAAGTGACATGTTGTGAATGGTAGAGCTTTCCCATACATGGGTATCCTAGTTAGATCCTGTATTGCATTTGGTTCCCATGCCAACATTTCTCCTTTAAGGTGTGATAGTCCTTTGTATAGTATCGCCATGACTTTGAGCAAGAGCTTCATACTCCTCTTGAACTTTATGTTGTCCTTTCCCCCGGGACTCCCTTGAATATTTCAAGTTGTAATTGCATTATCATGAGTTTTTCTTGCCTTATTGAGCTTTATTCCGGCATCCCTGACTTTGATTATCAGCCATATAGCCTGATCTTGTGTCATGTCTAGCCAAGTAGATCCTTTTTACATATCTTTTGTAGCTTGATCCCCCATTTTTTACTGGGAGGGGACCTTCCCCTGAGTGTCATTATCCTACACATGCTTCCTTACATTGAGCATAGGTATGTTCCACTGCTTGGAACTAGTTTGCTTGTACCCTGACACTTTCCTCCTCTTAGATTTGTAACTATAAAGCACTTTTATTCTTTTTCAAGCTTTTCAAAATATCTTAAAAAGTCCACCAAAAAAAACCAAAAATCCAGACAAGAAAAGATGTTATTTTTGGCAGTAGTCTAGTCGTGTTTCCTTCGAATAGAGAACTGTATATCACATTCATTGGTTGGGTTATTAGTTTGAATTTAGGAGTTCTACTCGTTACTCTGATTTTATCTCCATCGATTGGTTAAGCTTCCAATCCCTATGAAGCCTCTATTGATGCCTCCTATGTCACATAAATGTCCTAGTTTGCATATCGAGTCCATGCTTCCTATATTGAGTCACCATTTTCCTTTATCCTCTTGTTCGAAGGAATTTGAAGCCCGATTAAGCCATTCCTCAGTTATCTTGACTTTGCATGTTAGCCATTCCTAGTTTTGTTATTGGTTCGTGCACATCTTGTTCGAGTTCTTCCACATTATACAGCATTGTTGAGTACCTCATGTTGGTTGATGGGGGATTCCCTAATGACCTCCCTCCAGTGGATTCCATCCCATCGACTTCAAATCATTTATTATGGGATAGGAGACTAGAGTTATTTGAGTTCCTTGAGACTTACAGTCATCAGTGGTAGGTTATGTCGCCAACGACAGTTTTGGAATACATCAATGTCCCCTAATTGATGGATTCTAACAAGTGTTCGACCTCAAAACATCTATTCATGTTGGGGCTTGGGCCTTGAAGGTCCTTAATTTTGGTAACTCCGTGGTTTTGGTGTGAATCTTGTAAGCGGAGTTGCAGCACAAAATAGTCTTAGGGGTTTCGGGGTTGGGTCGAAGCCCCTCTTTTTGTAAATAACCCATGTTTTAAGCCCATGGTTTATGGTTTTTGGGTGCCCATGGTTTAAGCCCATGGTATTGTAATAGTGCACTTGTATAAATAGGCACTTATGTAAAGGAGTCAAGGAGGTTTTTGTTACAATTTTTATGATGATAATTTGATGCAAAGAAGCTAATTTTGGGTCTAAGTTCAAGTTCTAGCTGAGTGCGCAGAGGGTTTTGTAAGAAGGATTCTGCAGCTGAGTGCACAGATCTGTAGCTAAGTGCACAGTTTTGGGTGATTGAGAAGATCTGCAGCTGAGTGCCCAAATCAGAACTGTGTGTTTGTAAAGAGTTGAATATAAACATAGTTCTGTGGATGTAGCCCCTACACTAGGGGTGAACCACGTATATCTTGTGTTGTGGTGGTTCTTGTTATTTTGTTTCTATTCAGTTCTATGCATTTGATAAGTAGATAAATGCTAAAGTAAGATAAACTATTAAATAATAACTTCATTATGAATTCCCAGTTAAGGGTTAAGCAAGAAACTATCTGTTTATTTAAACTGCGAAGCTAGTTAAGTGAATGTCAAAGCTCTGTGTTGTATGGTTATTATTTGTTAAGGCTAAAGGTACAGTAATATCCCTCTTTTTCCTGAAGAAACCTGATTCTGTGGCACCCCATAACTATTTTGGGTGAGACTGCAACATGTTCGCAGGTTGTTGCCGAAAGGGCCAACACTGTGGGTCTGTTTGTTGGTATGAAAATAAGAGTATAAGAAGCCAGGTCTGCCCTAAGCGACAACAAATTGGTTCCGTTGCCGGCTGAACCAATATCTACTTTAAGAGGGATCTACGTCATACCTGGAGGGATATGTTTTGGAGGCCCTCAGTAAAAGAAATCAGTGACTGGATTGAAGATACCTATCTGAAATTTGCTGAACAAGAAAATAAGGATCCTCGTCATAGCTCAGACGACTTCTTGCAAAGGTACGTTTTTTCTAATATTTATGAAATTTTCTTTGCTAGTATCCACATAGAATTACACTAGTGGTTATCTAGGTTGACAGAAAGAAAGACAAACTTCAAATAAGATCAGTCTCCTACCTGGACCCCAGAAAGAATTAAGATATTGAAAAGGGTGAACAACGCAGTATCAAGAGCTATTGACTTTTGGATAACATGAACCCTTGAAGCATTTGTGACGGAGTTCGCCATCGACAAACATACTTCTTTCAGCGAAGCAGAAAGACAGTTTTTCAAAGGACCAAGGGGTAAGTACCTGAATTCATTAAATCTGAAAATTAAAATGCTCTTGGCTAAGAAAGGCATATTGCTTATAGAATCAGATTGCTAGATTTATTGCTACTAACCTATGTTTGTAAGCAAAAGTGACTTCGATGAGCATGGTTTGCTTCGAAGCTGTAAAAGATACAAGAGAACTTTTGGATCCTATACCCTAGGCCAGAATACCGATTATACCTCTTTAAGTCCAGAAGAATCTGAATCTGAAGAAACCCCTTTTGTCAGAAACCCTCCTATAACTCCGTAGCAAAGATTTGTTATCCCTGAGAATCCGTCGCAATCTGAAAGTAACCCTAGCCCGAGTAGTCCTGTCACAGGTCAGTCTACCTCAGAAATTTCCCTTCCTCTTATTACCAGTCTTCCTCCTCCTCCTCCCCCTTCCTCCCCCCCTCAATCCAACATGGCCCATGTGAATGATGATATCAAACTCCCAGTCTTTAAAGGAACTATATCAGAGGATCCAGAACAGTTTTGGTTCTTATGCGAAGCTGTTTGGACTACTAAGAATATTATGGATCAAAATACAAGAAGGGCACAGTTGGTCACCTCTTTCAGAGACCGAGCTTTGACCTGGTTTATGAATTTTTCCACTACTCAGAACCATGCCTTGGCTAATATTAAAAAAGCAATGATCAAAGAATTTAAGAAGCCTAAATCAGAGTTACAGTGTATAACTGAACTGAAATAAATTCAGCAGAAGTGAGGTGAATCAGTTTGGGACTTTGATCAAAGGTTCAAAGTTCTATTGGATCAAGTTAGTTTCACTATTAGACCAAAACAACATAAAGAATGGTTCATTGCAGTCCTATTGCCTCATATCAAGACTCCACTTATGCAATAGAAGGTTGTTGATCAACAAGAGGCTTTGGAAATTGCTATGAAACTTGAAACAGCTCCTGTTGGAGACAATTCTGGAATAGCCCAAATACAAGCACAGTTAGCAGAAATGGATTTGGAGCTTCACGACATGAAAAAAGGGAAATCTCTTCGAGAAGAGGTTTGGTGTACATGATGTAAGATAGAAGGTCATGACAAAGAATAATGTCCTACATTAAGAAATTACCTAAATACTGGTGCACCAAACCTGTTTAACCCTAATGTCCTTTATTGTGAGATCTGTAGAACAACTGGCCAGCATCGACCTGAAGATTGCTATCTGCTACAGAGATATGTTCAAGTACCTAAGAATCCCTACTGCAAGTTCTGTAAGTCAGTTGGACACAACGAGTACGAATGTCACATCTTTTACCTCATGAGAGAGCGAACCTATGATGCTTATAGGGTACAACCTGATGCAGAAGGCAATGATGGATATGGTTACCGTGGTAGTACATCAGGTCAAGGTAATTTCAGAAGTCGTGGTCGTGGTGGTATTCCTGGAAGAGGTCGAGGCCAGGTTATTTGCTATAACTGTAATCAGGTAGGACATGTAGCTAGAGACTGTCAGAACCCAACTATGACATGCCGATATTGCAGAGCAGTCAATCATGAGATTGAGCAATGCCCACAGCTGATAGCTAAGATACAATAAATAAATGGCACTCCTACTCAGAATGTTCAAATGATTGCTGTAGAGAAAATCCCTGTCCCATCCATTAGCGTTGTTACAAGGAGTGGAGCTACGATGCAAGTGCAGAGTAAGGAGAAACAGCCTGACGAGGCTTGGGTCCACAATACCCCAGAGAAAATTCCATCCTTCCATATTGGAAGAGAAAAAGGAACATTTATGGAAGCTAAAAAAGACTTTGCTGATCCGAGAACATCAGTAGAAACTACGCAAAAACATCGACAGCAATCACAATTCCAAGAAACTTTACCAGATCAAGTAAGTACACTGACATCATTTTTACAGAGTTGTATGAAGCTATTAAGAAATCAGAATGCTTTGAATGAGTTACAAAAATTTATCGCGTCTTGCGGACCTCAGCGAAGCTCTGATAGAGGAAAAACTGTTAATAGAGTTAGAAGGACTGGAAGAGAAATGAGATTGCATGCTCAGAGAGGAGATTATGACATGACTGATATCATTTTATACCTAGGATCAGAAGTGAATTTCCTAACTAAGCAGACATGGGAACAAATTGGAAAACCTATGCTTGAATGGTCCCCTATACAGTTGAGATTAGCCAATCAACAGAAGATTGTGCCCTTAGGAAGATTCCCTAGTGTACCAGTGGAGATTGATGGAGTTAGTACCTTAGCATATTTTGAAGTCATTGAAATAATTGATGATAGCAACCCCTATCCATCCTTGCTAGGAATTGGATGGGCAATAGACAACTATGTAATAATCAACCTTAAGAATAGACATATGACTTTTGAAGGAAAAGGCTTGAGAGTCATAGTACCCTTAGCCCCTTCTCAAGGAGAAAGGTACACAGAGCCAGTCAGAGATGAAGATCAAGATGTTTTGGATCATATTTACAACATCACAGCTAAAGAAGAAGACTATGTTAACCCTACTGCTGAAGGTATAATGGATTGGTAGTGTGATAGTTATTGCATGACTGATTTAGAAGAAGGTCTAGAGAACTGGCAGAATAGAATTTATGAGCTACATGGACATCGATGTGCAAGAATTACTAAGTCTCTCATATGGGTTGTCTCACAGACAAGAATCTTACCTACTTTTGATGGCTTAACAAACCCTAAAGATTTTATTGTACAATTCTCAGAGCAAGTACCAGATTCACAGAAAATGGAGACTCTAGATTCAATATTCAAAGCCACAACTGCCAGATGGTGGAATGGTCATAAAAAGTATATTCATAACTGGGGAGCTAGTCAAAAGTTTCTTCACCTGATATTCATGGACCAATATCAGGAGATGCGCAACATATTTAATGGTAAGACTAGCCCTCAGGAACATTTGGAGTAGTTTTATGAAGCATGGAAGCATGTACCTTGTGAAGAATGGGTACATAGGTTTGTACACACTCTGGAACCTGTAGCAAAAAACTAGTATGTAGAGGTGGAGCTTCGACATGGTACTGTAAGTTGGGATAGTCTTGTTGATATTTTTGTGCTCACATTTTCTATTAATGAGGTTTTCCCTGCTTTGGACGCAACTGTTAGGTTGATCCATACTAAGGTGTTTGATGATAAAGAAATAGCAGAGTACCAACCTGATTGGAAGGGACAAGAAGCTAATGCAGTAGAATGCTATAACCTCACCATTGATGAAGACGATGACCCTCGCAACATTAATATTCCTGAGTAAAAAGGACATTGCAAAGTACATGGACCAACAGTCGAATCACCTAAAGTAACTCAGCCCTTGAAGACAAGGAAAGTAAACATTGGATCAAAAGAAATGCCCAAGTATGCTATCATTGGAGATTATTGGGACGAAGAAATGGTAAGCAAAGTGACTGAACTTCTCCACGAGTATCAGGACTTATTTCTGATGAAGTTCTCAAAAATGAAAGGTATCCTTGGTGATATAGGAGTGATAAAAATCCCTTTGAAAGCTGATGCGAAGCCTATGAAGCAGCGCCCTTATAGGCTGAATCCTAAGTATAAATAAAAAGTTAGGATGGAGTTATATAAGATGCTCGCTATAGGAATCATTGAGCCTATCAAAGAGTTTGAATGGGTCAGTCCTATGGTGGTACAAGAAAAGAAGACCAAGGGAGAAATCAGAATCTGTGTTGATTTGAGGAAGCTGAATGATGCCTATTTACATGATCCTTTTCCTACTCCCTTTATAGATGAAGTTTTAGACAATGTCGGAGGTCAAGAAGTGTATTCTTTCACTGATGGATTTTCAGGTTACCATCAGATCAGAAATTCTCTAGAGGATCGACATAAAACAACCTTCGCTACAGAAATGGGATCTTTTCAGTATACTGTTATGCCCTTTGGATTGAAGAATGCACCTGCTATGTTTTCCAGAGTAGTGATATCTGCATTTAAGGAATTTATTCATAAGTTATTAGAATTTTAATTTGATGATTGGACTATCTTTGGTTTATTGAAAGATCATATGGCCAGTTTAAGACTTATGCTGGACAAGTGTAGATAGCATCAGATTTCATTGAACCTGAAGAAGTGTATCTTTTGTGCACCTTTTGGAATTCTGCTAGGTCACGTTGTATGCAAGCAAGGATTGATGGTGGATCCTACGAAGGTATCCATTATTGTGAATTTGCCACCTCCAAAGTCTGTTAAGCAACTTTGCACTACCCTTGGTCATACTGGATATTACATGAAATTCATTAAAGGATATGCTCAGATTACAGCCCCTATGGAAAAGAAATTGAAGAAAGATATTAATTTTGATTGGACACCTAAATGTCAGGAAATCTTGGATATTTTGAAAGAAAATATGGTAACTGCCCCTATCTTAGTATTCCCTAACTAGAATAAGGAGTTTCATGTTCATGTCGATGCATCTTCCATTGCTTTAGGTGTAGTATTGGTTCAGTCAGGTGAAGGTAATATTGATCACCCTATTGCTTTTGCAAGTAGAAAATTGTCCACGGCAAGAAAGAAATATACTACAACATAACAAGAAGGTCTAGCTATGGTTTGTGCTTTGTAGAAATTTCGACATTATTTGTTAGGATCTCATTTCAAGATGTTCACTGACCATTCTTCTTTGAAGTAATTGGTTAACAAGCATATGTTAGGTGGAAGGATATGTAGATGGCTGATTTTTTTTCAGGAGTATGACTTTGAGATCATAGTTAAGCCTGGAAGACTTAACCTAGGGCCTGACCACTTGTCGAGGCTCGAGTCAGGAGAAGAACCCACTAGTTTGGACGAAGGTCTTCTTGATGCCCAGTTGTTTGCCATCCATATGGTTGATGACTATTTTCAGGATATTGTTCAGTACTTGTCTACAGGTTTTGTACCTTCTGAGATGAAAACACAGCAGAAGAAGCAGTTGGTGGTTAGAGCAGCTGACTTTACCTTGATAGTAGGATAGCTATATAAGATGAGCCCAGATGAAATACTACGCAGACGTGTCTTGGAGCATGAAAATCCATTAATCTTGGCTAAGGCACATTCTGGAGCAGCAGGAGGTCATTATGCAGGAAAAGCTACAGCTCATAAGATTTTGATAGCTGGATTGTGGTGGCCTACGATTCATAAGGATGCAAGAGAGTATTGCCATAGCTACGATATCTGTCAAAGGATAGGAAAACCATCCAGGAGGGATGAGATGCCTCTGGTTCCACAGGTAACTTTACAAGCATTTGAAAAATGGGCTATTGATTTTGTTAGACCAATCAATCCCCCTACAAAGAAATCTAGAGCAAGATACATTATTATAGCAACTAATTACCTTACTCGTCGGGCCAAAGCTCAACCATTCAAGAATTGTAGCGCTGCTACAGCTGCGAAGTTCATTTTTGATAACATCTTGTCAAGGTTTGGGTGTCCTAGAATTCTTATGAGTGATCAAGGATCACATTTTCTGAACAAGACTATTGAAGCAATAACTGAAGAATTTCAAGTATATCATCAGAAGAGTACTGCCTACCATCCTCAAGCAAATGGAACTGTCGAAGCCTTTAACAAGATTCTTGAGCACGCTCTGACGAAGGTTTGTAATGTTAACAGAAATGATTGGGATCTTAGAATTCCAGCAGTATTATGGACTTATAGAACCACTTGCAAGAAGTTGACAGTCCATACACCTTTTAGGCTGGTATATGGACAAGAAGTAGTTATGCCCATGGAGTGCATTGTTCCTAGCCTCAAAATATCTGCCTCCACAGAAATGGATGATCCAGCTATACTGAATGAAAGGCTGGCGAAGATACTAGAACTAGAAGAAGACAGATTCACTACAAGGTTTCAGCAACATGTACAAAAAGCTAGAGAAAAATCCTGGCATGATAGACACATTAAGAAGAAGCATTTCTAGAATGGTGATCTTGTGCTCTTGTACGACAGTAAATTCATGAAGTTTCCAGGTAAGCTCAAGACACATTGGAAAGGACCATACATAGTTTAGAAAGTTACTAATGGTGGTGCAGTTCAGTTAGCTAAATTGAATGGATAAATTTTTCCCTCCATGGTGAATGGAAGTAAATTAAAGAAGTAGAGGGACAAGCATGTACCCCCTGATCAGAAGTAATAACGAGAAGTAGAGTCTAAGTACCAAGAACAGTTGAAATTGGGTACTAGACTATAATGAAGTTGTTCTTAGCGAGCTTGGGAAAATTGTTGAAGTATCAAAGCTTGTGTTAGGATGTGTCGAGGGTCTATATTGGGTCGAAGGCCAATATTGTGGTGAAGCTGAAGTTACTAGTCATGCCAAAGAAGAATGGTGTGTCGACCGAATGAAGTACCTGCCCCGATTATCAGTATTGCTGTGAACTGTGCCAAAGGCTACAATTACAAATGGGTAGAGTACATTGCGTGAGATTTCCTCGAAGATGTTCAAGATGCGCATGAGAAAGGTAAACCCTTTCACTATTCATGGTTGTTAGTGCTTATTGCACTGGTAGGATGGAGAGAACCTACCGAGGCACAGTTTGTTGATGTGCCTCCGCAAATGCCTAGCGCAGCGAGGTATGCATCTCTTTGGGTATCGTAGGACAAATCCTTACAACAGATGACAAACTATGTGTTTTCCTTCTATTCGATGAGTATCTGATATGAGATCCTAAAAACACTGCAACTCAATAATGAGCTATTCTCTTAGTATGCTGGAGTGGCCAACTTCAAGACTGACATGCACATTGTCTTCATCCAGGCCCACGCAGATAGCAAGTATACATGCTGGAATTTTCCATACGTGGTGAACAGGGAAGACATCCTCGCAGTAGTTCAGCAGTGGCCGATTGAATGGATGAAGGATGTAGGAACAAAGCCCAACATTCCAGTCCCTCCAGTAACTGATGTGGGAATAGGTCGCAGTCAGGTGCAGCAGAATGATCCACTTGAATAAAGTGAAGAACAAACTAAGTCACAGCAGAGTGAAGATGACCAGGGTGGTGATGACAGAGCTGATGAAGAAGAAGAAGAATCAGTCAAAACCATCTCAGACCCCAATCACCCAAATAAGCACAAGTCGCTAGAAGCAGAGGAAGTGACTAAGCCTAGAAGCTGAGGTGTTGAAGGGAAAGAATATCATCGAAGAGCCTATCATGACGATTGAAGAGCTTGATCAGGCTCTGAAAAAGTCTACAGAGGTATTGTCCAGCAAATGGGTAGAGTTTGCATCCACACATCTTGATGTGCTCGCTGGCGTAGCGTAGCGGATTGAAGAACTTAAGGCGTTGGCGGAAAGATCAGCGACTGGCGCTACAGGAAGCAGTGCCCCAGTAGTCACACAACCAGATACAAGGTAATGGCCAGCCAAAAACAACAGAGGGAAAGTACCAAGTGAGACCCTCATAATAAATGATGCAGCATCTCGCTCATAGATGAGCATGATAGTTGGGATAGATTACACCAAGTTGTCTATGCCATAGCTGCATCTGTGTCAATTGGAAATTATGAAGGAGATCCAAGAACAAAACAGCTATACACAAATGCAGTTAGAGAATACCACGAAGAAAAGTGAGAGCCTCGCAGTGCATTTGGAAGAAGTAGAACAGAAGAAGAGGGAAGCAAAAAGCAAGTGGGCCACACTAGCGCAAGTATTGGATGAGGCGTGTCGAAGTCTCCCTGACTTCAACATGCAGGCTGAAGAAGAACCAAAGCAAAGAATAGCCAAGTTGAAAGACTATGCACAATAGTCTCGAAGCGAGATAGAAAATATGAAAGCAGAGCATGAGGCTTAGATTGTGGAGCTTCAAATTTGCATCATTCCTGAGAGCCCTCCAAAGGTCAAGGAGAAATGTCGCAAAGATATTCAGGCCTCAGCAACGAAGATCTCAAATCTTGTGAGCAGTGCATAAGAGCTGCTCGATGAAAGCATCGAGGCCTAGGCCAACTTGTAGGACAACCCAGAAGTATAAAAGCTATAAGAAACTATCAAGCAGCGACAGACAGAGCTGGATGCAGTGAAAGCAGAAATTAAGACATTGCCTCCTATGTAGAAGATGCTTAAGGTAAAGCACAGTAATGAGCTCCAACAAGAAATTGAGGCGTGCAGAAGGAAAGAAACTCTGTTAGTGAACTCGGTGCATCCGCTTATTAACGAGGCTTTGGATTTGAGCACTGCTGTGGATAACCAAATCGAAGTTTTGAAGGAGTATGATGCGTTTGCACAGGAAAAGGCCAGCGAAGCATTAGAAGCAACATTGCAGGAGATATGGAAGAAGGAGCAAGTAGCCGAAGATATCATGCGTAGCCTCAACAAGCAATTTACTATATTCGCCAAAAAAATTCTTCCTCCAGAAAAGTAGCAGAGTGTAGCAGGACGGGACACTAGTGAGTCTTAGGGGCATGTTGGGGCTCGAGCCTTGAAGGTCCTTAATTTTGGTAACTCCGTGGTTTTGGTGTGAATCTTGTAAGAGGATTTGCAGCATAACACAGTCTTAGGGGTTTCGGGGTTGGGTCGAAGCCCCTCTTTTTGTAAATAACCCATGGTTTAAGCCCATGGTCTATGGTTTTTGGATGCCCATGGTTTAAGCCCATGGTATTGTAATAGTTCACTTGTATAAATAGGCACTTATGTAAAGGAGTCAAGGAGGTTTTTGTTACAATTTTTATGATGATAATTTGATGTGAAGAAGCTAATTTTGGGTTTAAGGTCAAGTCCCAGCTAAGTGCGTGGACGACCTCTATAGCTGACGCAGAGGGTTTTGTAAGAAGGATTCTACAGCTAAGTGCATAGATCTGCAACTAAGTGCGTAGTTTTGGGTGATTGAGAAAATCCGTAGCTAAGTGCGCGGATCAGAACTATGTGTTTGTAAAGAGTTGAATATAAACACAATTATGTGGACGTAGCCCCTACACTGGGGGTGAACCACTTATATATTGTGTTGTGGTGGTTCTTGTTATTTTGTTTATGTTCTGTTTTATGCATTTGATAAGTAGATAAATGCTAAAGTAAGATAAACTATTAAATAATAACTTCGCTATGAATTCTCAGTTAAGGGTTAAGCAAGAAACTGTTTGTTTATTTAAACTGCGAAGCTAGTTAAGTGAATGTCGAAGCTCTGTGTTGCATGATTATTATTTGTTAAGGCTAAAGGTATAGTAATATCCCTCTTTTTCCTGCAGAAACCTGATTCTGCAGCACCCCATAGCTGTTTCGGGTGAGACTGCAACCTGTTCGCAAGTTGTTGCCGAAAGGGCCAACACTGTGGGTCTATTTGTTGGTATGAAAATAAGAGTATAAGAACCTGGGTCTTCCCTAAGCGCCAACAATTCACACTTGTTATATTGCACTCTAGTACCTTGATTCCCATTTTCATTATTGATGGGTGATATCGCGTCTGTTAATGGTATACATCAATGACTGGTAATCATATGATGGACTACTATGTTCGACCTCAACACCTCTATTCATATAGTAGGACATGTACTCATAGCAGTTTGTGTACAAGAATTTCCATCTTGGTGGCATTCCACATATGCTACCTCCTTGATCATGCTAGTGTTCATGAGATTTCAGCTCTCATGATTTGATTCCAATGTATGTAAGATATCTTCAGTGATTATGGAGATCTTGATCCATTATATATCTTCATCATGGAGATTCTAATCTATTATATATTGTACGTGGCGATGACCACACATGTCACATTTTGTATATCATGCATATTCATGGCCATTGTACTCTTATGTATCCAAGACTGCTATTTGTATTTGTAGTCATATCCATAGTTTCATTATAGTACTATACTGATGAGTGGTTGGTTCTTCCACCTGATTATTCATAACTCCACTTCTAGGATGGACTTTATAATGTATTTCAGCCATCATGTTACCCTCTAACCTCACACATTAGGGGGCATCTGTTACAGCTGATTTTACCACACATGGTTTATCACATATGTATGGCCTTCCCTATCCCTCTACAGACTCTTTGGACCCCATGGACTGATATTATACCTTGATGTTTCCAATTTCATCCCTTAAAACACTTGTTTATTGTTGTACGTGACTTTTAATCCCATACTCGCGTGTATACATGAATTTTGACCTCAAACCCATGTACATCGAGATGTGTGCATAAATCCAAATATTTTTGGAGTTTTCCTTCATGTGTGTCCTTCCACATGCCCCAATTTGCAAAACAATTTTATGTTATTGAGGAACATTATGTTATATTTTATGTTAAAGTTTGTAATTAATGACCAAGTGGGGTTATGGATAATTTAATGTATTGTAGAATATTTTATTATTAAATAAATAAAAGATGAGACAACAACTTAGGGAAGCTGTTAAATGAGTGTTTACTGGTCACTTGGTGGAGGAGAGTGGGTTGAGAGCATATTGAGAAGTGGTAACATCCACAAACTACTTCTAGATGTTTCAGGTGGCAACTTCACTATATTTGTGGTCAATATTCCCCAAGAAAGTGGAATAGGAGCAAGTGGCTCATTAAGTAAAAACTGACCCAAAAGATCTAGGCATGCTAATAAAAATTCCCATTGAAGACAGCTGAGGCTGTTCATTTCAAGATTGGTGATCATTCTGAGTGAATGAAGTGCACATGTGAATTCGATGGAGAGGACGAGCTAAAGTAAGTTTGAGGGGATAAGGCAATGTTAGGGTTTGGACAAGTTTTAATTTTTAACAAAGTCAACAAACCTAACTCCTCAATCATCAACCACGTGTCCCTTAAATATTTTCACAATCATGGGTTTTGAATTATAGTCGAAATCCCAAATCTAATCTGCACAAATCATTGGAGGTGTAAAGTCAAAACCTTATCATTAGTGCATAGTAATAATAGTTTTATTTTCTTTGTTTTTGATTTCCTAGTTTTAACCATAGAATTATGAAAATAGTTTTAAACTTGCTCATACTACTAGACAAGTTGGAATAATAATATTCTAGCTATGCTCTTCATAGTATTAACAATGTTTACACTTATATATAAGTAAGACATCTTGGATAAGGGTAAATTAATCCTCCCTAGAAGTACCTCACTTAAACCTTGGATTTGGAAAGTGATTTCTTTTACTATAGAGTTTTTATGAAAAATTTAACTATAGCACAAGCAAGTACAAGGTTTTTCCTCTAACACCTACTATGATAATAATACTTTTAAGAACTTTAATATATAACTATGATAATAATACTTTTAAGAATTTTAATATATAACCATTGTAATTGAAATTTCATACAAAGATAGGTTATATACCAAAGAACTATGTAGGAATACATGGTTAGAAATTTTACTAATGGAGAGTATTAAAGATTTAAAGGAACTCTATAGTTAAGAATAATACCATAGACCAATCTCTACATAACATTATGTAGTTGGGGTTACAATTACGTGTAACATATCTTCTTTTTTATAAAACGGTTAGGGCCTTATGTTCTTATGGGAAGAAGTAGAATTGTTCTTAAAATATTTTCAAATTGAAACATATAAGCATATAGTTGAAAAATAAAAGAAGGAATAATTAATTAAATGCCATTTTGGTGGTAAACTTAACTGCACGTAACCCATCATTTCATAGTTTTTTTTTACCATTTTTATGCAGTTTGATAACATTAGTAATACCAACATTACCTCTTACAGGGTCAAGATGCAAACAAACATTTTATTCACTAGCATTTTATCCTATGGTAGTGGAGTATTATTCTTGATTTGCAATTTTACTGGAACAAATTGCTTACCTCTTTAGAACCTATAAAAGAACCATCATTCCATTGCATTAGATGTATGCTAAGTAATCCCTGATATCATCTAAGATTCTTTCCTACTTGACAAAAGAGGATAATAACACACTTAGCATCGAATTAAGATACAATATTCTTTTCTCACCTTCTGAAAAACATAAACTGTTGTGTTTAACATTCCTGACATAGTACTTTAAAATAAACTAATATTTTATACAGATCCAAAGAAAATAAATGATCTTTGTTATTTATAACTGTTTGAGTATCCGCTAACAGTTAATGGTTCATTGGCAATGACAACCTTGACATTTTATGTTACATGAAAAATTTTAAATTTTTATGAATTTTTGGGATATTACATGTGGTATCATAGCACAAGGTTCAGACACTAGGCCTGAACATGGCTCAACATGCATAAATAGAACAATAGATTCAAAACATGCGTACTGTTTTTTTTTTTCTTTTGAATTATACTTCCGGAGAATTTTTCTGAGTTAACTGCAGGTATGGAAAGATTGGAAGAATATGCAGATGAGAAGTCCCCCTATACTGAACGAAATAATTCTCAAAAAGAACCTATACAAGAAGAAATAACTAATAATTCTTCTGAACTACTACAAACAATTAACGAACTAAGAACAGAGATGGAAACGGTCAAAAAATAAAATGAGAGAATTCTGAGAGCTTACAAGGAGCTATATCAGATTTTGATGGAAAGATTTCAGAATGAGGAAAAAGATAAACAAACAAAGTCTGAAGATATGCATTACCAACATAAATATAAAAAGACTAAACAATTTAAAATCGAAAGTAGCTCATCTTCTAAGGTTTATGGTGATTCACATAAAAATAATTATCAATATACTAGTGATAGTAGTGAAGATAATCATTATACTAGGAAGAGAAATTTTAAACCTTATGAAGAAATCTCTGGAGAATTCAAGAAAATCAAGCCACCAACCTTTAATGGTGAAACTGAGAAGGGAGAAGAGGTGGAATCATAGATGTCCGAGATGAAGAAATATTTTCAAATTTACAATTACTTTAATCAACTAAAAGCCAGAATGGCTATTTATAATCTCACTGGGAAATCAGATATTTGGTGGTAGGACCTAAAAAGAGTACAAGGCATTAGGGAGAAAAACATTAATTGGAGTACATTTAAGAAATATTTCAAGAATAAATTTTTGTTTGAACAGTACTATGAGGAGAGGGCTAAGGAATTTTACGAACTAAAACTGGGAACAATGAATATGAAAAAATTAAATAGTAAATTTCTAAGTCTGCTTAGCTATGTGTCATATATTGTGGACAAGAAGCCTAAGGTACAATTATTTGTCAGCTATTTACCCTATCATATAAAAGATAAAATTGAGTATGAAAATCCAAAAACTTTAGAAGAAGCGATGAGAAAGGCGAATTTTTGTTATGAACAAAATCGTAAAAAGGAAAGTATGACAAACTGGAAGGAAAAAAGACCTAATAATTTTGAACAGAAGAATATAGGTTTTGTACCTAACCGAAATTTTAAGAATAATAACACACGAAATTTTTCTAGTAAAAATTTCCAAGGGAACAAAATTAATTCACAAACCAATCCAAATGGTCAAAGAAATAAAGAATATGTTAATAACCACAGTAACTATACCAAGAATTTTGAATGAAAGGAACCAATAAAATGCTGGGAATGTAATGGTCCTCATTACGCATCAACTTTCCCCAATCGAAAGAATACTGTTAGTAACATACACACGATACATGAGGAGATGAATGTCGGTGATCTAGTGAGGACAATGCCCAGGATCAATGCAGCATTAGAGAATAGGCAAGAAGATTATCAAAATTCCATGGTGGAAGTGGAAGGTAAGCTGAATCAAATACCTAAATCTATTTTAATCAGTCGAGGAGCTAGTTTAAGCTATATTTCTCCTGATTTAGTAGAAAAGTGTAAGTTATCAGTAGAAAAGTTTGCAAATTCTTGGTTAGTCCAGCTATCTACTGGTGCAAAATGAAAGGTGAACACCTTTGTTAAGAATTGTACAGTAAAAATGGATCAGTTTGAAACCTCTGTTAAGATTAATGTTTTACCTTTAGGTTCATATTATATGTTAATAGGTAGGGATTGGTTAGAACATCATAGGGAAATCGTGAACTATTTTGATAAAACATTTACTTGCATAAGTAATGATGGAGAACTAATCAATGTAAAAGGAATCCCTAGGAAAACAACTGTAAGACAAATTTATTCTTTGCAGCTTAAGAGAATGGTTCAGAAGGGTTGTAAAGCCTTTGTTGTAACAGTAATTAACAAAGAAAATACTATTAACAAGGATAAATTAAAACTGGAAGATATTTCGATCCTAAGGGAGTATTCAAATGTATTTCTAGAAGAAGTTCTAGGACTTCCTTCGAAGAGGGAGCTAGACTTCACTATTGAGCCAGTACCTGGTGTAGTGCCCAACTCAAAAGCCCCTTACAGGATGAATATACTAGAATTAAATGAACTAAATTCATAGTTAAAAGAAATCATTGATAAGAATTATATTAGACCCAATGTGTCTCCTTGGGGAGCGCCTGTTATTTTTGTTAAGAAGAAGGATGGAACTGTATGACTATGTATAGATTACCGTCAACTAAATAAAAAGACTGTCAAGAACAAATATCTGTTACCCCGCATAAATGATTTGTTTGATCAGCTACGTGGAGCAACGGTATTCTCAAAGATTGATTTAATATCTGGTAACCACCAGGTCCGAATCAAAGATGAAGATATCTTTAAAACAACTTTTAGGACCCGGTATGGTCATTACGAGTTTGTAATTATGCCATTTGGGATTACTAATTCCCCAGTTGTTTTTATGTGTCTGATGAATAATGTAATGTATAAACATCTCGATAGGTTTGTGGTCATATTCATCGATGACATCTTAATTTATTCAAATTCTGAAGAAGAACATAAAGAACATTTAAAAATTGTCTTACAAGAGTTACAAGAACATCAACTCTATGTAAAATTTAGTAAATGTGACTTCTTTAAGGATAAAATTCAATATATGGGTCATGTGGTAAATAAAGAAGGAATTTTTGTCGACCCCAAAAAGATAAAGGATATCAAAGAATGGACAGTCCCATAAGGCGTAACTGACGTACGATAATTCATGGGGATTACCGGTTATTATCGAAGATTTATCGATGGGTTTTCAAGAATTGGAAATCCCATAACTTCTTTACAGAAGAAAGGGAATAAATTTGAGTGGAGTCAAAAGTGTGAAGACAGTTTTAAAAAGTTATAAACATTATTAACTACCGCACCTATCTTAAGAATTGATGACCAATTCCTTGTATGTTCAGACTTAACATACCAATAGTCACAAAATTCATATGGGCTACGCGGCTGTCCCTATTTCTGGTAGTTGAGGCACTGCTACCATCCCTTTTTTCTTTTGACTTGGATGCTTTTAGGTAAACTCAGTTAATTACCTCTTCGGGATTAATTGTTCCAGCTCATATGCATTCATTGGTTCAAGGTAAACAGAATAATTAAAAATGGGCATCTCTGTCATTGCCATTTATGGATTAACTTATACTTTTGCTTGGGCTAGGTTGTGCTTCTGCAAAAATGCTTTATTACTTATTATTATTATTGGTGTTACTTACGCTGCTTAAGCCTAAGCTTTCTCTTTGGATGAGTCCACTATATTAGACTATTTTACCATTGATAAAGATTTTATAGTATGTACTGACACATGCAATGATGATTTAGGTGGAGTTTTAACTCAGGAAGGACACGTCATTGCTTATGAGTCTAGGAAGCTGAAGATTCATGAGAAAAATTATGTGAACTATGAATTAGAGTTAGCTGTTGTCATACATGCCTTAAAAATGTGGCGTCATCATTTAATCAGAAGGAATTTTATATTAATGATAGATAATAAAGGGTTAAAATATATGTTGGATCAACCTAACTTAAATGCTAGGCAAGCTAGATGGCTAGCTGTCCTTAGGGAATACGATTTTGAAATCCAACATATTAAAGGAAAAGACAATAAGGTTGCTAAAGCATTAAGCAAAAATGAAAAACTGAATTTTACATCAGCAATCAGCACCTATAAAATAGATTTAGAAGAATAGCTAGAAGATGGAATAGGACAAGATGAAAATTATCGGAAATTACAAGCAAAGGTAAGAGAAAATTTAATAGAAAGTCTAAGTACAGGGTATGGCCTGAATGAAAAGGGATTACTATTGTATAAAGATAGACTATATGTACCTAATGTACCTAAGATTAAGTTGCTGATTTTAAACGAAATTCATAAAACTCCTTATTCAGGGAATCCAGGTTATTAGAAAAATATAACCATGCTAAGAAAGGATTATTTATGGCCAAACATGAAAAATGAATTGGCAGGATACATTGCTATGTGCTTTGAATGTTGGCCAGTAAAGACTGAACATCAGCATCCAGCCGAGCTACTTCAGCCATTGCCTATTCCTAGCTAGAAGTGGGAGATAATTATCCTTGATTTTATCATGGGACTACCTATAAATCAAAACTTAAATGACTCAATAATGGTAGTTCTTGATAAATTGAGCAAAGAAGCTCATTTTATACTTGTAAAAACTACTTATAAAGATGCAAATATTGATGATATTTTCTTAAAACAAATTTTTCTATTACATGGAATACCGAAGGTAATAATTTCAGACAAATACCCTAAGTTTACAAGAAACTTTTGGAAGTCTTTGTTTAAAGGATTAAATACTACATTAAACTTCAGTACCTCTTTTCATCGTGAAACACACGAACAGACTGAAAGAGTAAATCAGGTATTCGAGGATCTGCTAAGAATGTATGTAAAGGAACAACCAGGTAAATGGGAAGATTACTTACACCTAGTAGAATTTGCTTACGATAATCAATATCAAGCCTCAGCAAGGTGTAGTCATTTTGAAATTTTGTATGATAGGAAATGCAATACCCCCATCTCATGGAGTAATCCAGTGGATAGGCTAGTATTAGGGCCTGAATTATTAAAAGAGATGGAGTTAATTGTAAAACAGGTACAAAGCAACTTGAAAGCTGAGCAAGATTGACAGAAAATTTAAGCAGATCTTAAATGAGCTCCAAAGGAGTCCCAAGTAGGTGAACATGTATTTATTAAGGTGAGACCTAAAAATATTTCTCTTAAGTTAGGTAGTTGTTCTAAGTTAGCACCCCAATATTGTGGGAATTTTGAAATACCATCCAGGATAGGACAAGTAGCATATAAGTTAGCTTTACCTCCAAATTTAAGAGTTCACAATGTTTTTCATATTTTTGTATTAAAAAATATGTACATGATTCTACTCATGTTATTAACTGGAATGATGTGCAGGTGGAACCCGAAAGAGATTTTATGGTGGAACCATATTGTATCCTCAAAAGGAGGGAGATCTCACTTCAAAATTGCACCATTGGTCAGGTGAAGGTGCAATGGAAGCTCCTTAGTCTAGAAGAAGCCACCTAGGAATTGGAAAGTCATATGCGGGATGCATATCCAATTCTATTTCAGGGAAATTCTAAGGATGAGGAATAAATAACATCAAGGATGATGTTATAAATTAAGGGGGTGTGTATGTCACATTCCCCAATTTGAAAATAATTTTATGTTATTCAGGAATATTATGTTATATTTTATGTTAAAGTTTGTAATTAAGGACCAAGTGGGGTCAAGGATAATTTAATGTTTTGCAGGATATTTTATTATTAAATAAATAAAAGATGAGACAACAGCTTAGGGAAGTTGTTAAAGGAGTGATTATTGGTCACTTGGTGGAGGAGACTGGGTTGAGAGCATATTGACAAGTGGCAGCATCCTAAAACTACTTCTAGTTGTTGCGGGTGGAAACTTCCCTATATTTGTGTTCAAGATTCCCTAAGAAAGTGGAATGGAGAAGGTGGCTCATTAAGAAAAAAATGACCCAAAAGACCTAGGCATGTTAGTAAAACTTCCCATTGAATACAACTGAGTTTGCTCGTTTCGAGATTGGTGATCATTCTAAGTGAATGAAGTGCACATGTGAATTCGATGGAGGAGATGAGCTGAAGTAAGTTTGAGGGGATAAGTGTTGAAGACTAAACTTGTGTAGTTATGCTAAGTTGAAGTTCTTACTGCTATAAGAAGGACTGATTTAGTGTTGAACACTTAGTGGAGTTGCAGAGGATCTCAATACTACATCTCTCACCCGGTACTCTACTAGGAGGATCAGGAGACAAGCTCGGGGGTCCTGAGAAATATTGTTCATCTCTTCTCCAGGAATTGGTTGGGAGGAACTACCTCCTTAAGCTGTTGTCACCTCATCTATTTGGCAGGTTCTACTTGTTTAAGTTCAGTTATTATTTTATTTACTACATCATAAAAGTTTAAGAGTTTTTGTATTATTACTGTTAAGGATGATTAGGAAATTTATTTATGCTGTGAAGTTAGTAACTAGTTAGATTAGGATAAACCATTGAAAAGTTTCTGAGTTATTTGATAGATGGAAAAAATACCTAAACTGTATTTTTCCATGCCTTTTGCAAGGCAGTACTCTAGTACAACAGGTATATTTATTTAAGATAAGTAGATTTAGTAAAATTTGAATGCATATGCTAATGATTACGTTCTACAGGATTTGAATAATTATTTACAGAACTTAGCTGCATTTGTAATATCAACTTAAAGTATTTAGATTAACTAATTAAAGCTAAGAGAATAAGTTTAAGATAATATATATTATTAACTAAAATATTTTACTCAGTAAAAACTAGTAAAGCTATAAATTGTAAATCTAGTAAGTAGACCTAACAAGTAATATAGGAACACTAAAATATTAAAATTAGGCTTAATTTAGTAAACAATATTTTAGGCTATCTAATTACCTAGTTAGTCATTCATGAGAATTTATAACCAAGTTTACTAAAAAAAAAGTACTAATGTTGTAAACCATTAGAAATAATTAGGGTTTAAAAGAGATCTGTACTATCACACTAGGATAAAATTCAAATTTACAAATACTAAAACCTAGCAAAGAATATTCCAAAAAACCTCTGTACTATCACACTAGGGTAAAATTCAAATTTACAAATACTAAAACCTAGCAAAGAATATTCCAGAAAACCTCTTTACAATATCCAAACTCGGTCCTATTTTCCAATAAAAATATAGTATTATTATTTTTATTTGATATCAAATAATCCACAACCAAAGATTATCATTTCAAAATATTTTAATTTGAAACAATATTTCTTACTGATTAAATTAACCCTAAGCATTGAAAAACTGAATTTCAATAAGAATAACTAATACACAACTGGTAGATAATTATAAACCAAGCAACGATACTGTAGATTTCAGTTGTAAGCTGTAAAACACAAGGTTTAGGCCTGCAGCCTTTTTGATTTAACTATCAAGGCTTAAAAGCCTATTTCGAAAACTATTTCTCAAGTATTACAGAACTCACAAAATTTATTTTTAAAAACATCTATCGGTTCACGGTTGCGAGAGCCTTTCCCAAATCAAGAGTTGCTTTAAGCACGGCCATAAAATATTCTCTTAAAAACCCTTATAAATCTATATTTTAACAACTCTTTGGCCGGACAGTAAAATTCATGGCTTGAATCCAATTTACAAAAATTATTTTCTTATAAGTTTATTATGGCTAAAAAATCCCGAAAAACACTTTCTCAAATCTCAGCTGAGAGAGACCGAGTTCTTCTTTACAAATAACCACCAGGGTTCTAAAAACTGAAATTAAAAGGAACAATCAGAGCCACTAAAGACACGGCCAAACCATCAATCCACAAAACACTGCAGTGCCTTAAAAACCCACCATACATCTTATGCAGGAGAAAACCTGAGGTGAAACCAAGGCTTACCGGTTTGAAGCCTCCTGGAAAGTTTTGTTGATGAAGCTTATAGTACTTCAAGCCACCAAGAAGATCCTGTGCAAACAAAATCCAAAATAAGATAGAGGTTAAGACATGGTTCCATCAAAAATTAAGTTTAATTGTATACTCATTTAAACAAGTAAAAACAGATTGTATTTCTTACCTTAGTCTCGTTTAGGAGCACTGCGAACTGGTTGGAGCCTTGCAGGGTAGTTTGTTTTACTATTGCAGTGGTCAAGAGAAAACCCCAAGCCACGATATGGTAATATTAAAACCACGAGGAGGAAGCAAGCAAATAAAACCAGATTCAACTCTTTCCTTCAGGAAATCTTTCACGCTTTTTGCACAGTAAGAAAACCCCTCACGGTCATTTAAGATGATGGAAAAACCAATCCCCAACGCTCCCTCAATCATCAGCCACGTATCCCCTAAATATTTTTGCAATCATGGGTTTTGAACTATAGTTGAAATCTTGAATCTAATCTGCACAAATTATTGGAGGTGTAAAGTCAAAACCTTATCATTAGTGCATAGTAATAATAGTTTTATTTTCCTTGTTTTTGATTTCCTAGTTTTAACCATAGAATAATGAAAACAATTTTAAACTTGCTCTTACTACTAGACAAGTTGGAATAAATTCTAGCTATGCTCTTCATATTATTGCCAATGTTTACACTTATATAAAAGTAAGACATCTTGGATAGGGATAAATTAATCCTCCCTTGAAGTACCTCACTTAAACCTTGGATTTGGAAAGTGATTTCTTTTACGATAGAGTTTTTATGAAAAATTTAACTATAGCACAAGCAAGTACAAGGTTTTTCCTCTAACACCTACTATGATAATAATACTTTTAAGAATTTTAATATATAACCATTGTAATTGAAAGTTCATGTAAAGATAGGTTATATACTAGAGAACTAGGTAGGAATACATGGTTAGAAAGTTTACTAACAGATAGTTTTAAAGATTTAAAGGAACTCTACAGTTAAGAACAATACCATAGACCAATCTCTACATAACATTATGTAGTTGGGGTTACAATTATGTGCAAGATATCTTAATTTTTATAAAAAGGTTAGGGACTTATGTTCTTATGGGAAGAAGTAGAATTGTTCTTAAAATGTTTTCAAATTGAAACATACAAGCATATAGTTGAAAAATACAAGAAGGAAGAATTAATTAAATCCCATTTTGGTGGTAAACTTATCTACACATAACCCATCCTTTCACAGTTTTGT
The DNA here is from genome assembly GCA_001517045.1 of Pseudotsuga menziesii. Lineage (NCBI taxonomy): Eukaryota > Viridiplantae > Streptophyta > Pinopsida > Pinales > Pinaceae > Pseudotsuga > Pseudotsuga menziesii. Next base: position 176,951 of record LPNX010729493.1, on the reverse strand, counting down.
TTTACCATCTTTATGCAGTTTGATAACATTAGTAATACCAACATTACTTCTTACAGGGTCAAGCTGCAAACAAACATTTTATTTACTATTATTTTATCCTATGTTAGTGGAGTATCATTCTTGATCTACAATTTTACTGGAACAAACTGGTTACTTGTTTAGAACCTATAAAAGAACCATCATTCCAGTACGTTATCTGTAAGCTAAGTAAGCTTCGATCTCATCTAAGATTCTTCCCTACTTGACAAAAGAGGATAATAACACACTTAACATCGGATTAAGATACAATATTCTTTTCTCACCTTCTAAAAAATAGAAACTGTTGTGTTTAACATTCCTGACATAGTACTTTAAGATAAAGTAATATTTTATAGAGATCCAAAGAAAAGAAATGCTCTTTGTTATTTTTAATTGTTTGAGTATCCGCTAACAGTTAATGGTTCATTGTCAATGACAAACTTGATGTTTTATGTTACATGAAAAATTTTAAATTTTTATGAATTTTTGGGGTATTACATGGAACCACTTGAATCTTGGCCTTCCATATTCCTTGAGATCGCTCGGATTTGACCCTCCATTATCCCTTTGGAGTGATATATAAGGAACCCCTTGGATACATTGAAGAGAAATAAATTGAAGAGCAAGGAAACTATAGTCCATTGTTGTCGTAGCTTGCATATACTTGAGTTTGCATCCCTTTGTCACTTTTGAGCACTTTGTGTTATTCCCAAGCTTGCCTTTGCTTGTGATCTTGTATCAAGAGATGGAGGATTGAAGTCGTGGAGGCCCAGGTGGAGGACTCATTTTCTCCAGTTCGCAGACATGCCAACAGAGGTTGTCACTTTTGTAATCTCTGATTTGATTAATAGAAATATCTTTTCCTGTCCAAAAATGTGCATTTGAATCAATATTGAATCCATGGATATGTTTAATTGCTTATACATTGTTGATTATATATACTAGAGTAGATATAACACCATATTATATAGCATGCTTGTCTTTTTTTTTGTTGTTGAGAGAAAATTGCTAGCACAAGTGGGATTAGAAAAAGATCAACGAGGATCTACTTCAACCATTTGGAATAAGGTATGATTCGAGATCATTTAGTGTTAAATGTTTGGTTTCTTTTGCATATTGGGAAGGGATTGATTTCTCAGGTCTAGATGTATGTTGTGGTACACCCCAAGCCATAGGAAGTTTCTCTCTATAACAAGGACTAAAGAAGAATCTCCTCTCCATATCTACATTGGATGCAAAAGGCATGTGGGTTGAATTCGTAGATGTCCAAGTCCTTATGTGGCCAAAGGGAAAGACTATAGATGATGTAGTAGTGATTGGAGAGAAAGAGGGATCCTTATACAAGCTAAAGGGAAAACCATAACAAGCCTTGGTCCATGACTCTGTAGATCCAATTGAACTATGTCATAAAGGCTTGTACATGTGCACTATATAGCACTACCACTTGCAAGCAAAGTTTTTGAAGGTCTTCCATAGATACATCCAAAACATGAAGGTGTTTGCAAAATATGTACAAAAGGAAAGAACACAAAGAAGACATTTCCAAGTAGCGGGAGAAAGGGAAAAGGAATCTTCTAAATCATCCACTCCGATGTATGCGGTGCTATAGGCCCACAAAGCCAAATATAACATGATATTCCAATTCATCGTCCTTTGTGCGATCGTTTGTTGTAGAATGGACTTAAGTGATTTATTCACTGTTTCAACCTATCCATTCACCTGAGGGTAATAAGAAGAGGAGTGCTCCTACTTATACCCTAACTTTAAAGAAAACTCTTCCATCATTTTATTCTGAAAGTGCCAACCATGGTCAGTGACAAGCTCTTTCGAAATGCTAAACTGAGTAATAATTTGGTTGAAAACGAAATGCACAGTTGTCTCACCATCAGATTTAATTATGGGCATAGCCTCTTCCCATTCCATGAAATAATTGATAGCCACTATAATGTGATGATGCCCCCCAGCTGAATCTTGGTTGCAATCCATAAAGTCAATCCCCCACTTGGTGAAGGGGTAGGAAGTGACAATAGGATGTAACGGGGCCAGATGTGATCACATATTGTGTGCAAACACCTGGCAATGGTGACACTTCTTGACCGCATTAAAACAATCTTTGAAGCTAGATGGCCAAAAATATCCTGCTCTCAATATTTTTGGGGCTATAAAAAGCCCAAATAAATGACCACCACACGCCCCTCCGTGACAATCATTTAGCACAACCTCAGCCTCCTCATGGGTTAAAAAATGACACAAAATGGAATCTACCCCATGATGATACAAAGTGTTATCCTTATAAGGTAGTTCTTAGCTACATGACGTAATCGTGGTCACTCATCCCATGAAAGGTGAGTAGGGACCTTCAATGTTTGCAAATATACAATGATATCCCCATACCACAGGTCCAAAGTTGAGATAAGGAAAATATTCTCATCGACAAATGTATCCTCATAAACCTCTTCCTCCTCCAAACTTGGAAAATCAGATATGAGCTCCGCAAAGATCAATGATTTCTTCAATTTTGCTGAAACAAATTCGATATCAAACTCTTGCAAAATAACAATCCATTTATTGGATTTTCCCCCAATCATCCTTCTAGTGAGGACGAACTAAAACGGATTGATATGAGATATAACCAAGGTTTGACAAAGGATAATGTAATGTCTCAATATCTAAACCGCATGAACGGTGGGCAAGGAAAGCTTCTCCACATGGGAATGTGATCCCCGACCCTTCGAATGGTGAAGAGGATGCTACCAAACACCAAATCCTCCGGGAAACTAGCCCCACGAACATGAACATACATAAAATGCTGAAATAAAATTCTTAAAACATAAAACATGCTAAGATGCATATTCATTCACATACACAGTGGAAGCAAACATACATTCAGGCATTCAACATGTTCATCATAGTTCATTAGCCATAAAATACAATTACAGAGGTGAAATAGACAAGGATACTTATGTCATAAAGAACTTGTCCTGCAACCAGCTATGTCGCTGCAACATTCCACCCAACCATAGGCCAGCGTGCTCATCAATCTCTCAGCAACACTGCCACCCCCAAGCTAGGAATGATTCCCCAAGGAATAAGGGACTAAGTAGGCTTACACACAGCCAAGGTACACAAATCAGCCAATCCCACATAGTAGGGCTTATCAGGATATCAAGGAGCTGGGAGAAGCTAAATGCTAAGCTGATGATCTCATGGAAGAGCTAAGGATGCCTACACTAGAGCTAGCCTAACCTCTAATACACACACACACACTCGACACTAGGAATTAGTACCTTCTCTGCTTCACAGTCCCTCAGGCCCTGACTTCCCTTGCTAGTGCTCTTCCGGGGTTGTGGAGAAGAAATCCAGCCATCTAACTTTGTTTGTGTGGCTCCCCAAACCCATGTTTGTCAAGCATACCCAGCCTTCAATCCCAATCCACACAGTCTAAAGACCAACCACTGCATGCATGCAGGAAAACCAGCAATTACAACTTTGACAGGGGAAAACAATCCTTGAGTTGTTCTTGGCCCTATCATGGACAAAACAACTCAATGTCAACCTACAACAGCTCAAACATAGAAAATACCACATCCAATGAACAACCATACAAACCACAGCACACAATCCCCAATGAAACCGCTGGAAAACTTACACAGATTGTAATGAGGAAGAAACAGACTCCCAAACTGTAAGTGAGGGAAAAAACGCGGCCAACACAGCGTATGTACTCACAGCAACCATCGATCAGGGGAAAACAACAACCATGGTTCAATGATGAACACTCGATACATTACACAGTCCAAACAAGAGCACAAATAGGAAAAAGGGAACAACCTCTCTTCATGAACGAAAGGGAAAACCACACACTTCAACCAGCAATCCATGAGAGAAGGGAGAACAGAGCAAAATGTCCCTGTGTGAGAGTGAGTAGAACTGCCGAGAGAGTGGCGTAGTGGTGTTTTTCTTACCCATGTGAAGTTGGAGAGACGACTAGTGGAGTGGGCATGTGGCAAGGACTGACAGTCCTTCCACCCACCACTTCCCAGTAGTAACTGCCCCCAATTAACAAAAGGAGCTTAAGTGGATGACACATGGATTTTCCTCAATGGCTCCCATGGGTTAGACAATCCCCCCCCTTAACCTTAGGAAATCATGCCCTTTTCATTTAACATTGCACTGTCGTAGCTGTCCGTAGTTTCAATTTAATTAATGCGCATATTTACATGATGCCAAACTACAATGTGCCGGATAGCACGATATACCATCGGCAACAATCCCAATTGCTGAAACATAACACAACCAAATCGATGGTGGGGCTTTTGCCTTTAGCTCCACACCATGATTAATTAAAACATATGCATCATGTACCTTTTAATGTAATCGGGGTAAGAACTGGGGATATTACAATCCCCTCCCCCTTGGAGTAACAGTGTCCTCGGTGTTCCAATACATAGGAATGCATATACCATTTTCACATCAAAATTTCAAAATTTTGCAGATATGTCCCACGTTCAATTATTTACTTGAACTTTCAGGACCAAGCCCCTCGGATTCCACGAGCTTCTCCTGCTTGTTCTTAGCTTTTGGCTCATCCCCAAGTCTAGGTACATTTCTATGTCTTGAGTATCTCTCCAATATTTTCTTAGATCTTGGCAATTGTTTGAAGGAGACTTCCAGCCAAGTCTAGCAGCTTTTGGTCGGATGCCATGATCAATGTGCACTACTGGATTTGACTTTTCTCACCTGTGAAATGCATCATTGAAATTATGTTAGACCAAGCATAATATAGGCATTAAAATCACAATGCATAAGTATATATATATATATATATATCTCTCTCTCTCTCTCTCTATATATATATATATATAATCAAAGAAAGAAAGAGAGAGCAGCAAGATTTTTTCCCCTGTTTGTCTTGTTCCATCCTGGAACCCACACCACCACCTTGGTTTTCATCCTCTCAGCCTCTTTCACTTCACCGTGAAAGCTGGACCAATCCCTCTTGGTCATGACACTTAGTGTCTCTGGTCTATTTCAGACCTCTCAACCATGGAGCCTCCCCACATGGTTTGTCTTGGTTGCTAGGAAATTCATAGTCTCACTAGCACCTTTTTCCTTGCTGCTCATTCTGAGCTCTTCAGGATAGTCACATGTCCACATGCACCCCTAGGATGCTCTCAAGTCCTCGCTTCCAACAATACCTATATTCAAGCATTGAATAAATTCACATGTTTAGTTTATTCTCATCAATTTTTTTTTATCTCTTAAACAAGAGCTTAAAACATCATAACCAAATCATATACACATGTATATTCATAAGCAATAAATTGTAAAATAATTCAATACTTATCCGTATTGTGCATTTCCTCTTTGGTCCACAGGATCCTAATTCACTTTGCAAGCCTTGGGATCACCTATGGACTTGGATGTTAGGCCAGCACGCAGGCTGCTTCACAACATCCTTATATATATATATATATATATATATATCAAGCACAGTTAAGCCAACCTACAGCTGGGTTTATCAAACCATCCATCCAAGCCAATATACAATTGGGTTTATCAAGCTGCAGCCAATCAAGCCAATACATTGTTGGGTTTATCAAGTTGTAGCCAATCAAGCAAATACACTATTTGGTTTATCAAGCTATTCAGCCAAGCTAGATAATAGTTGGATTTATTAGATTACAGGTAGTCAAGCCAACACTATAACATTTCCACAATTTCCACAATATCAAATAATTACACAGTCAATCCAACCTTCAGTTGGGTTTATCAGACTGTCAACAAATCAGCTGCACTTATATCAACAATGCACTTATATCAACAACCAATCAGCCAATCCAACACAGTTGGGTTTATCAGGCCATCAGCAATAACACATGCACTTATATCAACAATAAATGACCATTTTCAGGTCCAAGATCTACTATGAATCCCCAGGCATATACTAGCCCAACATCTCCTTCCAGTACATCTTTATGCCGACTAGGAAGGAAAATTTATTGTTACCATTTCCACGTTTCATTTCTAGCAGTGAACTCTAATTCCACTACCCCATACAACACAAGAAATGACCCCCTTATCTGCTCTCCAGTCCCTCGAGAATGTCTCCTTTTCTGTGCTCTTCAGTAGGAGGTAGGGTGAGCCCAAGACATAGTCCAGTTAGTGTGCAACAACAGACTGCATCTGTTTAGCCTGACAACACACTCAATATAAGCAACTCATCATTGTTATTGTTCTAAAACGGGAATCACATTTCATATCATTCACTATCAAGTATTGAGACACCAAGAGTGCATCCACCCCCTAGGGTCTAATCAATATTGAAAACCCTTTCATGATCCAACATCGAGAAAGTGTGCACCCCTTTCCGATGTGAGCCATGTAGGCCCTATTCCTACTCAAGCAATCTACCATAATGGAAATAAAATCGAAACATGCTCTACATATTGAATTTAACAATTTGACATGCATATTCTTAGCTATGGTCAGAGAAGACTTATCCATTTTCCGAGGCAGTATTCCTTCGTTAAGAAGGAATGGGGGCTCCCTTCTCTGAGTTGATAGTCCCTCGGTTTTTCATCCCAACTCCTTTTTACATTTCATATCCACACATGTCCTATTGACATAATCTATACCATCTCCCTCATGTTCCTTACCAAACATGTAGTACAGATGAGACATTTCCAAAATTTCCAATGGAGTTTCACTCAAAACCCATATCCAAGATAGGGGAAAATATCCCCATGAAGTTTGGCTCTTGCAGGCCATCACACATGATCTTCCTGCAATGTGTACTCCTAGCACATTCATCAAGTAGCCAAACAGTCAATCATCATTTGATAATACAATCCAAATTGATTGTTCCATAACCAAGAAATGACATTAGTAATTAAATTCAATGTGAAATTGCAACTCTGTCTACTGTAGAAATTGATTTGCTTGGCAATGAGGTGATCCTCATTTGTGGGTCTCTTGTAAGTAGCACCATCATTCCCATTATGATTTTATGCTTACTAGCATAACATGAACACCCACTTACAATGCATCCTCCTCACACAATTCTATGCAAGCCAATAATGATTAGTAGTTGTTAGCAATTTCTCAAATTCAAAATTCACAATTCAAATTTGACAACTCATTACGCATACAAACTAGTTTCACATCCATGAGACTCTTCTCATGAGGTTTGGCTCTTTCACATGGTAGATTTCGGCCTTTGTGATGGTATTACTCACATTTCCATGCTTCAAACAATTTACCTAAAACCTGAACTTCAATAAGCCAAACACTTGGTAAGTCTTGATGCATATAACCCTTTTCCATTGCTGCAACAATCACTGAAGCATTTTTAGAATTATAGAATTCAAATACTTCCAGCTATTAGCACATCAATATTACCAAAACTCATTTTCTTCATGCAATCATTATCATACTGAAACTACAGGGTATATTCACATCATTTATGCAATTTAAATGAATGGTTTAGATACTTCTTACTTCACAATCATATCATTGTACCACCTTGCCCTTCCATAGAGCATTTTCGGTAGTCAATCAATTATGACTACCCTCTTCATGCACTTACTATCCTGCATTCATAACAGCTCTTGAAATGGTTCTAGAATTGTCATCAATTCATCATTTCAGCCATTAGTTATTCATAATAGCTCATGCACTATCTCTATGCATTCATGCATTGCATCGCAACATTTGCACCCGTACTTATGTATGCATATCTACAACATTTACTCATATTTTTCATATGCATCCATTCAATGCATAAATACAATATTTATAAAATATTTTAGTGCATTCCCACTCAATTCTACCTTGCATTGACTTAGAAATACTATGCATTCAAACATACCATGCATGGCCTAACCATGACTACTTCATATAGGATGCATGACTATAATCAAGATCATCAGTGCTTACTTTCCTTGGGCTACTAAGCTCATAACAACATAATACATGCATGACACCTTTCTCTATGAATGCAGTATAAAATTCAAATACCCACATGGTATGAGACCTCTTTCTTTTACCACTCCATGCAATTGTCATAATTAAACTCTTACCTTCATGGATCCTACTTACACCCTTGACATTACCAGTTTGGTTGGTCTCTTGCAGGAGATTGTAGAAGTTGCTCACCAAATTTTGATCCTGTTTTTGTTGCCTTATCCCTTTCTTCATAGGGTTTCTGGTCACATTCACCAGCATCAACAACATATTCATCCATGTCCAGGTTATTGGTTTTTCCACTAATGCCAACACCAATGCAATATTTACCTTTAGTGGTTCATTCTAAGTGTATAATTCTCACTACTCTTACCAACATGTAATATCCTATGCATGCAAGGCATATCCTCATACATTTCATGTATGAAACTTATAAAATGTAATTATAATTATCAATACAAGGTTTAAGGAAATTTCCCTTTTCAAGTCCCTCATCTTTGCATGGAACTCCTCTTCCACACAACAGCTGGTTTGACTTCATGGTCTTGCTACCTCTAGGCATACGATTTCTGGATTTTTCCATATTGACAGCCACTAGCACTTTGTAGCACCACATTCAAACTATTGGAATTCCTCCTTGTCCCCTACTAGATAAGCTTTCCAACGCCTATCCACATGCTTCATTCTGACCTTGGGTGTGAAAACCACACCACTTCTAAAATGATGATTTTCATCAAATTTAGGCAAAACACACAACTGTATTTTGGTCTGAATTTCTAACTTCAGCCACTTAGGATTTTCTTCCTTTTTATCCCTGAAACTACTGAAAAATCCACTGATAATAGTTAAAAATTGCTGAGAAATCCACTTGAAAAACCCAAATTTCTTTTTCACATCGAGTCTCTTCCCCACTAAAACTCTAATGTTTCGGCGATTTAAACAACAACTTCTTCCAATGCTCATCGGCAGCCCTAACACTAACATTTTTCGATGTATCGGATCTTCAGTCACCTAAGCTTCTGAACTATTTATCGCCGCTGCCAAAGACCTTTATCGGCGATCGGGACCGATAAGCACTACCGCATCGCCATATCGGCGATCGGTTCCACTATACATCGGGTAGCTAGTTCTCTAGTCTTCCGGAACGACGGCCATTGAATTCTCTATCTTTTCCATGGCCATAACCTTGTCGGCTATCGAAGTGACTAGCAACTGCTGCATCAGACGGTCAGTCTCATAGACATCCATAATAGCGAATAGAATTTTTACTGCGGTGTCCGCAGTTCACAAACCTATCAGTGGATCGGAGCAATTATCCACTATGTTTCAGCAATCCAAAACTGAATAGGTCTACTATATCGGCAACCCAAACCACTAAACTTTCTGACATTACGGTGATCAAACCGTAAATTTTCCTTCGATGTATCAGTGATTAGAACTTTACCTACCACGACATCGACGGTCGGAGAAACTAACCACTCGCTCATCGGACGGTTAGTTCCATAGTCACCTGCAATGACGGCAATCCAATCAACTGTGGGCTCTGCGGCCACGCACCACATCAGCAATTAAAACCTCTAACCATCGGGAGGATAGTTCACATGATAGCCGCAATGGTGGATGCCTAAACAACTAAATCCTTTCAATGATGTTCATCAGTGGTCCGATCTCTTATCATTTTCTGATGTTTTCTTCACTTAGGAAAATTTTTGCAAATTTTCCTTCTTGGCATCGGCTCTTCAAAGAACTAAGTTTCGTCGATGTTTTGGTGGCCTTCGAGAGATCCCCACCGAAACTGTGGCTCTTCCTTCAACTAATAATCGTCGATCCACTTCGCTAGACTTCAGCAGCTTCATCCTCTATTCATCGGTGATAGGAGCTCTAAGCACTTATATGTCGGCAATCGGAACAACTATCCCTCAGGTGGTTAGTCCATTAAGCAACCGCAACGGTAGACGCATAATCAACTAATTTCTTTCGATGTCATTCATCAGCGACCAAAACAACTAATTTCTTCTAACATTAGCTGCCACATCGACAGCTCCATCCTCTAAATATCGTCGATGATTCCAACTAAGTGAGCCGACGTTTTTGTGATTTCATCATCTAAATCCCACCAATCGGTGCTTCAATCTTCTAACTTTTGCCAATCACCGATGGGCTCAACACTTAGACAAATTTTTAAATTTTCGGAAAAAAAATTCTTCTTCTTCTTCTCCCTGTCGGCACCTTTGTCCTCTAACTTTCTCTAACGGCGGTGAAGTTTTGGCGAAACATCATCTAATTTTCGCTGATTCGTTCAACTAAATTCCACCAATGTATCAGCACCCTGATCGTCTAATTCTTGCCGACGCTTCGGCGATCTTTTACCTTTTTCCCTTTGCCACATCGACGGTCCCATCACCTAATTATCGGCAATCTGAACAACTAATTATCACCGCCATTTCAGTGATCTTTAGCTATACGGAGTCAACGTATCGGCGTCTGCATATTCTTTCTTCCGTCGATCATCGACAACCTCTGAACTTCACCAAATTTCCAAAATTTTCAACACTTAAAATATTTTCTCTTTAAGTATTATTTCCACCATCGCTATCGATGGATCCACTAAATATTAGTGGTCTCATCAACTATCGATGGTCTCATTGACTATCCTTTGTCGATCGCTGATGGCCGATATCGAAGGATCCTTCAACTAAATTGAGCTAGCATTTCGGTGATTTTCAGCTGATCTCCACTGAAACTACGGCTCCACCTTCCACTATCCTTTGCCGATGGTCGATGAATACTTAGAAAAAATTTCCACAATTTCTTCCTCCGCCATCGTGTCATCGGCAGTCCCCTAAGCTATACTTCGCCGACGTTTCGGCGGTCTTCTAGTGATGTCTGCCAACATTTCAGCTAGTTGATCCGCCTAACTAGTCTTCACTATCATCGGGGTCCGTATCGGACGGTCGTCAGACTAATTTGTCTGCCTCATCAAAAGGGCTTCCCACTAATACTTCCAATGAGCCAACAACCTGGCACTTACAAATTTTCAAAAATTCTTTTCTACCTACCCCTCATTGGATGGCCTTCTGACTACACTTTTCGACGTATCGGAGGAGTTTCCCACTTAGTCCTTCGATGATCCAATGGTTCAGGCACTTAGAAAATTTTCTAAGAATTTTCTATCACAAGTTCTGATCTCGGTTGGGCAGAAGGCTACCTGCCTCTACTAGCTGATCTTTCATGGCCCTGTGAGGCCCAAATGCTGTAATGATGGCTCTATCACTGCATATTCAAGGCCCATTCAATCCCATTTCACAACCTTTGGTCTAATACCACACTGTAACATCCCCGACCCTCCGACCGGCGAAGAGGACACTACCAAACACCAAATCCTCCAGGAAACTAGCCCCACAAACATGAACATACATAAATGCTGAAATAAAATTCTTAAAACATAAAACATGCTAAGATGCATAGTCATTCACATACACTACGGAACCAAACACACATTCAGGCATTCAACATGTTCATCATAGTTCATTAGCCATCAAATATAATTAGAGAGGTGAAATAGACAAGGATACTTATCTCATAAAGAACTTGTCCCACAACAAGCTACGTCGCTGCAATGTTCCACCCAACCATAGACCAGTGTGTTCATTAATCTCTCAGCAACACTGCCACCCCCAAGCTGGGCATGATTCCCCAAGGAATAAGGGACTAAGCAGGATTACACATAGCCAAGGTACAGAAATTAGCCAAGCCCACACAGTAGGGATTATCAGGCTATCAAGGTGCTGGGAGAAGATAAGTGCTAATTTGGTGAGCTCATTGAAGAGATAAGGACGGCTACACAAGAGCTATCCTAACCTCTAATACACACAGACACACCCAACACCAAGAATCAGTCCCTTATCTGCTTCACAGTCCCTCAAGCCCTGACTTCCCTTGCTAGTGCTCTTCTAGGGTTGTGGAGAAGAAATCCAACCATATAACTCTATCTATGTGGCTCCCCAAACCCATGTTTCTCAAGCATACCTAGCCTTTAATCCCACTCCACATAGTCCAAAGACCAACCACTGCATGCATGCAACAAAACCAGGAATTACAACTTTTACAAGGGAAAACAATCCCTAAGTTGTTCTTGGCCCTATCATGGCCAAAACAACTCAATGTCAACCTATAGCAGCTAAAACATGGAAAATACCATAGCCAATGAACAACCACACAAACCACAGCACACGATCCCTAATGAAACCACTGGAAAACTTACACAGACCGTAATGGGGAAGAAATAGAATCCCAATCTGTATGTGAGGGAAAAAATGTGGCCAGCACAGTGTATGTACTCACAGCAACCATCGATCAGGGGAAAACAACAACCACGGTTCATTGATGAACACCCAAGACATTACACAGTCCGAACAGGAGCACAAACAGGAAAAAGGGAGAATAGAAGCAAAACTCCAATCAACAATCCGTGAGAGAAGGGAGAATAGAGCAAAACATCCCTGCGTGAGAGTGAGTAGAACTAATGAGAGAGTGGCATAGTGGTGTTTCTCTTACCCAAGTGAAGGTGGAGAGATGGATGGTGGAGTGGGTGTATGGCAACGACTGACAGTCCTACCACCCACCACTTCCTAGCAATAACTACCCCCAACTAACAAAAGGAGCTTAAGTGGCTGACACATGGATTTTCCCCAATGGCTCCCATGGGTTAGACAATCCCCCCCTTAACCTTAGGAAATCATGCCCTTTTCATTTAACGTTGCACCGTTGTAGCTGACCATAGGTTCATTTTAATTACTGTGCATATTTACATGATGCCAAACTACAATGTGCCGGATAGCACGATATACCATCGGCAACGATCCCAATTGCCGAAACATAACACAGCCAAATTGATGGTTGGGATTTTTCTTTTAGCTCCACACCACGATTAATTAAAACATATACATCATGTACCTTTTAATGTAACCGGGGTCAAAACCGGGGATATTACAGGGAATAACGGATTTCCGCATCAATAAGGTTTTGGCTCAAATAATATGACATGCTCGTGGAGATCCTCATCCTCCTAAACCAAAACCATAAAAACCGTCTCCATACACGCGGCCACATAAATCAAGAAATCACGGCTATAGTCATGTGGACTAAGCACGGGGGTCGACGCTAAGGCATGCTTAAGAGCAGGAAAGGACTCCTGGGGTCACTCATCCCAGCTAAAGGGAGTTTTCTTCTTTAAAAGATGCATAAAGCCTTTAGTCAAGTTGGAAAAATTAACTACGAATCTCCGCAAGAAATTTTCCATGCCTTGCAAACACTGAAGGTGTCTAATATTATGTGGGGGAGACAATTGAAGTATTGCCTCAACCTTTAAGGGATCGACTCTTATACCCTCCCTAGATATGATGAACCCTAGGAAGCGACCAACAGTCATGCAAAAGATGCACTTATGAGGATTTAAACGAACCTGGTAATGACAGTATCTTTCGAATACTAATCTCAAATGGTATGGATGATGCACTCTCAAATGAGAATGAGCAGCAAGGTCATCCAAATACACTTCGATAATCATTTTGAGATCATGAAAAATTAACGTCATATCCCGTTGAAATGTAGCCCCAGTTTTTTTAAGGCCGAAAGGCATCTTATGATTCGCAAAAGTACCCCAAGGACAAATAAATGCAGTCTTATGTTGATCCTTGGGTTTGATCTGAATCTGATTATATCCAGAAAAACCATCCATGAAGGAGAATACCTTGCTTCCCACACCCTCATCCGAAATCTGATCAATAAATGGTGTGGGAAAATTATCCTTAGGACAAGCAGGATTTAAATCATGGAAATCAATGCATATACGGATCACTCCCTGCTTCTTATCAACTAGAATGGGATTCGAAACCCACTCTGTCAGGGGAATGGGATAGATAAAACCGGATTTTAACAGTTTCTCTATCTCAACCTTAATTGTGGGTGCTTTTCTAGGATTTACCGCACGCAAATGTTGTCGAACTGGCTTCACATTCGAATAGGTATTAATCTCATGTTCAACAATACGAGGGTCAATACCTAGAATTTCCTCATATGACCAAGCAAAGATGTCACGAAACTCTTTAAATAGCTCAGTATACTCCTTGATCTCATCAGGGGAACAACTCGCCCCAATGTAGACATTCTCAACTCTATGCAAAATTTAGTAAATGTGACTTCTTTAAGGATAAAATTTAGTATATGGGTCATGTCATTAGAGGAAATTTGGGGTCTAAAATGGGCCTTATAAGAAAACGCGCCAACAATAAATTTTGTGAGTTGGAATTCAACAACCAATAGAATTTCAATAAAATGAGTCAACCATAATGGTTGAATTGACATATTTGTCATAAAAGAAAACTACTTTTTTTGTTCGTATTTTCGACATATCTCCCTGTGTTTTTACTCAAATTTAAAGTGGGAGAGCTCGTTGGATGTGGAATTTAATTCTACATCCAACGATTACCCACACTGCATACTTTTGACAGACCCCACTACCCCAAAAACAAGAAACACCTGAAAAAAAGTGATGATGACATCATCATCTTGTTTTTTCAGGTATTTCTTGTTTTTGGGGTAGCGGGGTCCGTCAAAAGTATGCAGTGTGGGTACTCATTTGATGTGTAATTAAATTACGCATCCAATGAGCTCTCCCACTCAGAATTTGAGTAAAAACACAAGGAGATATGTCGAAAATACAAACACAAAAAGTAGTTATTTTCATTCTCCCTCCAAAATTAATAACTATTATTTTATTATTTTAACTATTATTTTATTATTTTCCTTAGGAGGCCCATTTTAGACCCCAAATTTCCTCTAATGGGTAACTAAAGAAGGAATTTTTCTCGACCCCAAAAAGATAAAAGAAATCAAAGAATGGCCAGTCCCAAAAGACGTAACTGACGTACTATCATTCATGGGGATTACTGGTTATTATCAAATATTTATCGAAGGGTTTTCAAGAATTGGAAATCCCATAACTTCTTTACAAAATAAAGGGAATAAATTTGAGTCGAGTCAAAAGTGTGAAGACAGTTTTAAAAATTTATAAACATTATTAACTACCGCACCAATCTTAAGAATTGAAGACTAATTCCATGTATGTTCAGACTTAACATACCAATAGTCACAAAATTCATATGGGCTACTGAGGAGTAGGCAACAATCTTCTTAAGATTGATTTGTCTCAGAGTGGTCAACGAAGTATATATAATAGCAATCATGCTTAGAGTATAAATGAAGGGAGTGAAACAAAGTGTCACTTCAAGATGCCAAGGCCCATATGGTTACTATGTTATGTGGTATGATACCATGTGAGATAGTTTAAATAATGACTATGTTATGTGGAAGGATGGAATGCAACCCTTTATCATTTAAAACAACATTGGTGGCTACGCGGCTGTCCCTATTTCTCATAGTTGAGGCGCTACTGCCATCCCTTTTTCCTGCTGACTTGGATGCTTTTAGGTAAACTCAGTTTATTACCTCTTCGGGATCAATTGTTCCAAGTCATATACATTCATTGGTTCAAGGTAAATAGAATAATGAAAAATTGGAATCTCTGCCACTGCCATTTATGGATCAACTTATACTTTTGCTTGGGCTAGGTTGTGCTTCTACAAAAATGCTTTATTACTTATTATTATTATTGGTGTTGCTTATGTTGCTTAAGCCTAAGCTTTCTCTTTGAATGAGTCCACTAGATTAGACTATTTTACCATTGATAAATATTTTATAGTATGTACTGACACATGCGATGATGATTTAGGTGGAGTTTTAACTCAGGAAGGACACGTCATTGCTTATGAGTCTAGGAAGCTGAAGATTCATGAGAAAAATTATGTGAACTATGACTTAGAGTTAGCTGTTGTCATACATTCCTTAAAAATGTGGCGTCATCATTTAATCGGAAGGAATTTTATGTTAATGATAGATAATAAAGGGTTAAAATATATGTTGGATCAACCTAACTTAAATGCTAGGCAAGCTAGATGGCTAGCTTTTCTTAGAGAATACGGTTTTGAAATCCAACATATTAAAGGAAAATACAATAAGGTTGCTAATGCATTAATCAAGAATGAAAAACAAAATTTTACATCAGCAATCAACACCTATAAAACATATTTAGAAGAACAGCTAGAAGATGGAATGGGACAAGATGAAAATTATCAGAAATTACAAGCAAAAGTAAGAGAAAATTTAATACAAAGTCTAAGTACAGGGTATGCCTTGAATGAAAAAGGATTACTATTGTATAAAGATAGACTATACGTACCTAATGTACCTAAGATTAAGTTGTTGATTTTAAATGAAATTCATAAAACTCCTTATTCAGGGCATCCAAGTTATCAGAAAACTATAACCATGCTAAGAAAGGATTATTTCTGGCCAAACATGAAAAATAAATTGGTGGAATACATTGCTATGTGCTTTGAATGTCAGCAATTAAAGACTGAACATCAGCATCCAACTGGGCTACTTCAGCCATTGCCTATTCCTAGCTAGAAGTGGGAGATAATTAGCCTTGATTTTATCATGGGACTACCTAGAAATCAGAACTTAAATGACTCAATAATGGTAGTTTTTGATAAATTGAGTAAAGAAGCTCATTTTATACCTATAAAAACTACTTATAAAGATGCAAATATTGCTGATATTTTCTTAAAACAAATTTTTCGATTACATGGAATACCAAAGGTAATTATTTCAAACAGAGACCCTAAGTTTACGAGAAACTTTTGGAAGTCTTTGTTTAAAGGATTAAATACTACATTAAACTTCAGCACCTCTTTTCATTGTGAAACACACGGACAAACTGAAAGAGTAAATCAGGTATTGGAGGATCTGCTAAGAATGTATGTAAAGGAACAACTAGGTAAATGGGAAGATTACTTACACCTGGTAGAATTTGCTTACAATAATCAATATCAAGCCTCAGCAAGGTATAGTCATTTTGAAATTTTGTATGGTAGGAAATGCAATACCCCCATCTCATGGAGTAATCCAGTGGATAGGCTAGTATTAGGGCCTAAATTATTAAAAGAGATGGAGTTAATTGTAAAACAAGTACAAAGCAACTTGAAAGCTGAGCAAGATTGATAGAAAAGTCAAGCATATCTTAAACGAACTCCAAAGGAGTTCCAGGTAGGTGAACATGTCTTTATTAAGGTGAAACCCAAAAATATTTCTCTTAAGTTAGGTAGTTGTGCTAAGTTAGCACCCCAATATTGTGGGAATTTTGAAATACTGTCCAGGATAGAACAAGTAGCATATCAGTTAGCTTTACCTCCAAATTTAAGAGTTCACAATGTTTTTCATATTTCTGTATTAAAAAAATATGTACATGATTCTACTCATGTTATTAACTGGAATGATGTGGAGGTGGAACCCGAAAGAGATTTTATGGTGGAACCATATTGTATCTTCAAAAGGAGGGAGATCTCGCTTCGGAATCACACCATTCATTAGGTGAAGGTGCAATGGAATCTCCTTAGTCCAAAAGAAGCCACCTAGGAATTGGAAAGTCACATGCGGGATGCATATCCAATTCTATTTCAGGGAAATTCTGAGGACGAGGAATAAATAACATCGAGGACGATGTTATAAATTAAGGGGGTGTGTATGTCACATGCCCCAATTTGCAAAACAATTTTATGTTATTCAGGAACATTATGTCATATTTTATGTTAAAGTTTGTAATTAATGACCAAGTGGGGTCAAGGATAATTTAATGTATTGCAGAATAATTTATTATTAAATAAATAAAAGATGAGACAACAACCTAGGGAAGCTGTTAAAGGAGTGATTACTGGTCACCTAGTGGAGGAGACTGGGTCGAGAGTATATTGACAAGTGGCAACATACTCAAACTACTTCTAGTTGTTGCCGGTGGAAACTTCCCTATATTTGTGGTCAATATTCCCTAAGAAAGTGGAACAGGAGCAGGTGGCTCATTAAGAAAAAATGACCCAAAAGACCTAGGCATGCTAATAAAACTTCCCATTGAAGACAACTGAGTTTTCTCATTTCGGGATTGGTGATCATTCTGAGTGAATGAAGTGCATATGTGAATTCAATGGAGGATATCAGATGAAGTAAGTTTGAGTGGATAAGTGCTGAATAATGAACTTGTGTAGCTATTCTAAGCTAAAGTTCTTACTGCTATAAGCAGGACTGAGTTAGTGTTGAACACTTAGTGGAGTTGCAGAGGATCTCAAGACTACATCTCTCACCTAGTACTCTACTAGGAGGATCAGGAGACAAGATCGGGGGTTCTAAGAACTGTTGTTCATCTCTTCTCTAGGAATTGGTTGGGAGGAACCACCTCCTTAAGTTGTTTTCACCTTGTCTATTTGACAGGTTCTACTTGTTTAAGTTCAGTTATTATTTTATTTACTGCATCAAAAAAGTTTAAGAGTTTTTGTATTATTACTGTTAAGGATGATTAGGAAAGTTATTTATGTTGTGAAGTTATTAACTAGTTAGATTAGGATAAACCATTGAAAAGTTTCTAAGTTATTTGATAGATAGAAAAAATACCTAAATTGTATTTTTCCACGCCTTTTGAAAGGCATTACTCTAGTACAACAGGTATATTTATTTCAAATAAGTAGATTTATTAAAATTTGAATGCATATGCTAATGAATACGTTCTACAGGATTTGAATAATTATTTACAGAACTTAGCTACATTTGTAGTATCAACTTAAAGTATTTAGATTAACTAATTAAAGCTAAGAGAATAAGTTTAAGATAATATATATTACTAACTAAAATATTTTACTCAGTGAAAACTAGTAAAGCTATAAATTATAAATCTAGTAAGCAGACCTAACAAGTAATATAGGAACAAAAAAAATTTAAAAATAGGTTAATTTAGTAAACAGTATTTTAGGCTATCTAATTACCTACTTAGTCATTCATGAGAATTTATAACTAGGTTTACTAAAAACAAAATTACTAATGTTGTAAACCATTAGAAATAATTAGGGTTTACAAGAGATCTGTACTATCACACTAGGGTAAAATTTAAATTTACAAATACTAAAACCTAGCAAAGAATATTCCAGAAAACGTCTTTACAATATCCAAACTCAGTCATATTTTCTAATAAAAATATAGTATTTTTATTTTTATTTGCTATCAAATAATCCACAACCAAAGATTATCATTTCAAAATATTTTAATTTGAAACAATATTTCATACTAATTAAATTAACCCTAAGCATCGAAAAACTGAATCACAATAAGAATAACTAATACACAACTAGTACATAATTATAAACCAAGCAACGATACTATAAATTTCAGCTGTAAGCTGTAAAACACAAGGTTTAGGCCTGCGGACTTTTTCATTTAACTATCAAGGCTTAAAATCTTGTTTCAAAAAATATTTCTCAAGTATTACAGAACTCACAAAATTTATTTTTAAAAACATCTATTTGTTCACGGCTGCGAGATCCCTTCCCAAATCGAGAGGTTCTTTAAGCACGGCCATAAAATCTTCTCTCAAAAACCCTTGTAAATCCATATTTTAAAAAATCTTTATCCTGATAGTAAAAGTCATGGCTTGAAGCCAATTTACAAAAATTATTTTCTTATAAGTTCATTATGCCTGAAAAATCCCGAAAAACACTTTCTCAAATCTCGACTGAGAGAGACTGAGTTCTTCTTTACAATTAACCACTAGGGTTCTAAAAACTGAACTTAAAAAGAGAAACCGGAGCCACTAAATACATCGCCAAACCATCAATCCACAAAACACTGCAGTGCCTTAAAAACCCACCATACATCTTATGCAGGAGAAAACCTGAGGTGAAACTGAGGTTTACCGGTTTGAATCCTCCTGGAAAGTTTTGTTGATGAAGCTTATAGTACTTCAAGCCACCAAGAAGATCCTGTGCAAACAAAAGCGAAAATAAGATAGAGTTTAAGACATGGTTCCATCAAAATTTAAATTTAATTGTATACTCATTTAAACAAGTAAAAACAGATCATATTTCTTACCTTAGTCTCATTCAGGATCACTATGAACTGGTTGGAGCCTCGCAGGGTAGTTTGTTTTACTATTGCAGTGGTCAAGAGAAAACCCCAAGCCACGATATGGTAATATTAAAACCACGAGGAGGAAGCAAGCAAATAAAACCATATTCAACTCTTTCCTTTAGGAATTCTTTCACGCATTGTGCACAATAAGAAAACCCCCCACGGTCATTTAAGACGATGGCAAAACCACTCCCCAATGCTTAACACCTCACTAGCAGTCAACAATACCTCTGAACAACAGAAAGTTATCTACTCGACACAAGCTCACAAGGGTATGAAGGTCTGTGTGTAAATCTCTTTAGAGGTTCAATAATGACCATGGCGGCCACAAGCTCCTAGCTCGACCACCCCTCAACCAAAGAAACCCAATACAATGCAATTTTAGGGTTTGGACAAGTTTTAAGTTTTAACAAAGTCAACAAACCTAACTCCTCAATCGTCAACCATGTGTCCCCTAAATATTTTCGCAATCATGGGTTTTGAACTATAGTCAAAATCTTGATTCTAATCTGCACAAATCATGGGAGGTGTAAAGTCAAAACCTTATCATTAGTGCATAGTAATAATATTTTTATTTTCATTTTTTTTTATTTCCTAGTTTTAACCATAGAATATTGAAAACAATTTTAAACTTGCTCTTACTACTAGACAAGTTGGAATAATAATATTCTAGCTATGCTCTTCATATTATTGACAATGTTTACACTTATATAAAATTAAGACATCTTGGATAGGGGTAAATTAATCCTCCCTTGAATTACCTCACTTAAACCTTGGATTTGGAAAGTGATTTATTTTACTATAGAGTTTTTATGAAAAATTTAACTATAGCACAAGCAAGTACAAGGTTTTTCCTCTAACACCTACTATGATAATGATACTTTTAATAATTTTAATATATAACCATTGTAATTGAAAGTTCATGTAAAGACAGTTTATATACTAGAGAACTAGGTAGGAATACATGGTTAGAAAGTTTACTAACGGATAGTTTTAAAGATTTAAAGGACCTCTACAGTTAAGAACAATACCATAGACCAATCTCTACATAACATTATGTAGTTGGGGTTACAATTACGTGCAACATATCTTACTTTCTATAAAAAGGTTAGGGCCTTATGTTCTTATGGGAAGAAGTAGAATTGTTCTTAAAATGTTTTCAAATTGAAACATATAAGCATATAGTTGAAAAATAGAAGAAGGAAGAATTAATTAAATCCCATTTTGGTGGTAAAATTAACTACACGTAACCCATCCTTTCACAGTTCTGTTTTACCATCTTTATGCAATTTGATAACATTAGTAATACCAACATTACCTCTTACAGGGTCAAGCTACAAACAAACATTTTATTTACTATCATTTTATCCTATGTTAGTGGAGTATCATTCTTGATCTGGAATTTTACTGGAACAAACTGCTTACTTGTTTAGAACCTATAAAATAACCATCATTCCACTGCGTTATCTGTAAGCTAAGTAAGCTCTGATCTCATCTAGGATTCTTTCCTACTTGACAAAAGAGGATAATAACACACTTAGCATCGGATTAAGATACAGTATTCTTTTCTCACCTTCTAAAAAATAGAAACTGTTGTGTTTAACATTCCTGACATAGTACTTTAAGATAAACTAATATTTTATACATATCCAAAGAAAAGAAATGCTCTTTGTTATTTTTAACTATTTGAGTCTCCGCTAACAGTTAATGGTTCATTGTCAATGACAAACTTGATGTTTTATGTTACATGAAAAATTTTAAATTTTTATGAATTTTTGGGATATTACATGGAACCACTTGAATGTTGGCCTTCCATATTCCTTCAGATCCCTCAGATTTGAACCTCCATTACCCCTTTGGAGTGATATATAAGGAACCCCTTGGATACATTGAAGAGAGAGAAATTGAAGAGAAAGGAAACTATAGTCCATTGTTGTTGTAGCTTGCATATACTTGAGTTTGAATCCCTTTGTACCTTTTGAGCACTTTTTGTTATTCCCAAGCTTGCCTTTGCTTGTGAGCTTGCTATTGAGAGATGGAGGATTGAAGTCGTGGAGGCCTAGGTGGAGGTCTCATTTTCCCTGGTTTGCAGATGTGCCAACAGAGGTTGTCACTTTTGTAATCTCTGATTTGATTAATAGAAATATCTTTTCCAATCCAAAAATGTGCATTTGAATGAATATTGAATCCATGGATATGTTTAATTGCTTATACATTTTTGATTATATATTCTAGAGTAGATCTAACACCACATTATATAGCATGCTTGTCTTTTTTGTTGTTGTTGAGAGCAAATTGCTAGCGCAAGAAGGATTGGAAAAAGCTCAACAATGATCTACTTCAACCGTCTGGAATAAGGTGTGATTCGAGATCGTTTAGTGTTAAATGTTTGGATTCTCTTGAATATTGGGAAGGGATTTATTTCTCAGGTCTAGATGTATGTTGTGTTACACCCCAAGCCATAGGAATTTTCTCTCTGTAACAAGGACTAAAGAAGAATCTCCTCTCCATATTTGCATTGGATGCAAAAGGCATGCGGGTTGAATTTGTAGATGGCCAAGTCCTTATGTGCCCAAAGGGAAAGACTATAGATGATGCAGTAGCGATTGGAGAGAAAGAGGGATCCTTATACAAGTTAAAGGGAAAACCATAACAAGCCTTGGTCCATGAATCAGTAGATCCAATTGAACTATGGCATACATTCTTGCACATGTTCACTATAGAGCACTATGACTTGCAAGCAAATTTTTTGAAGGTCTTCCATAGATACATCCAAAACATGAAGGTGTTTGCAAAGGATGTGCGAAAGGAAAGAACACAAAGAAGGCATTTCCAAGTAGCGGGAGCAAGGAAAAAGGAATCTTGGAAATCATCCACTCCGATGTATGCGGTCCTATAGGCCCACAAAGCCGAATATAACATTATATGCCAATTTGTCTTGCTTTGTGCGATGGTTCGTTGGATAATGGACTTAAGTGATTTATTCACTGCTTCAACCTGTCCATTTTCTCGAGGGTAATAAGAAGAGGAGTGCTCCTGCTTATACCCTAACTTTGAAGCAAACTCTTCCATCATTTTATTCTGAAAGTACCTACCATGGTGAGTGACAAGCTCTTTTGGAATGCTGAACTAAGTAATAATTTGGTTGAAAGTGAAATGCATAGTTGTCTCACCATTGGATTTAAACATGGGAATAGCCTCTTCCCATTTCATGAAATAATCGACAGCCACTATAATGTGATG
Source organism: Pseudotsuga menziesii (assembly GCA_001517045.1). Classification (NCBI taxonomy): domain Eukaryota; kingdom Viridiplantae; phylum Streptophyta; class Pinopsida; order Pinales; family Pinaceae; genus Pseudotsuga; species Pseudotsuga menziesii. The sequence continues at coordinate 153,656 of LPNX010729493.1, read as the reverse complement.
ATGCCCCCCAGCTAAAGCTTGGTTGCAATCCATAAAGTCAATCCCCAACTTGGTGAAGGGACAGGCAGTGATAATAGGATGTAATGGGGAAAGATGTGAGTGCATAGTATGTGCAAACACCTGGCAACGATGACACTTCTTGACCACATTAAAACAATATTTGAAGACCGACGGCCAAAAATATCTTGCTCTCAAGATTTTTTGGGTTGTAGAAAGCCCAGATAAATGACCACCACACACCCCTCTGTGACAATCATTTAGTACAACCTCAGCCTCCTCATGGGTTAAACAACAACACAAAATGGAATCTACCCCATGGCGATACAAACTATTTTCCTTATAAGCTAGTTGCTAGGTACATGACATAATCGTGGTCACTCATCCTGTGAAAGGTGAGTAGGGACCTTCAACGTTTGCAAATATACAATGATATCTTCGTACCACAGGTCCAAAGTTGAGATAAGGAAAATATGCTCATCGACAAATGTATCATCATAAACCTCTTCCTCCTCCAAACTTAAAAAATTAGATATGAGCTCCGCAAATATCAACAATTTCTTCAATTTTGATTAAACAAATTCAAGATCAAACTCTTGCAAAATAACAATCCATTTATTATATTTTCCCCCAATCATCCTTCTAGTGAGGATGAACTAAAACAGATTTATATGAGCTACAACCAAGGTTCGGTGAAGGAGAATGTAATGTCTCAATCTCTAAACTGCATGAACGGTGGCCAATGCAAGCTTCTCCACATGGGAATGTAACATCCCCGACCCTCTAACCGGAAAATAGGACACTACCAAACACCAAATCCTCTGGGAAACTAGCCCCATGAACATGAACATACATAAAATGCTGAAATAAAATTCTTAAAACATAAAACATGCTAAGATGCATAGTCATTCACATACACAGCGGAAGCAAACATACATTCAGGCATTCAACATGTTCATCATAGTTCATTAGCCATCAAATATAATTATAGAGGTGAAATAGACAAGGATACTTATGTCATAAAGAACTTGTCCTGCAACCAGCTACGTCGCTGCAACGTTCCACCCAACCATAGGCCAGCGTGCTCATCAATCTCTTAGCAACACTACCACCCCTGAGCTAGGCATGATTACCCAAAGAATAAGGGACTAAGCAGGCTTACACATAGCCAAGGTACACAAATCAGCTAAGCCCACACAGTAGGGCTTATCAGGCTATCAAGGAGCTGGGAGAAGCTAAATGCTAAGCTGGCGATCTCATGGAAGAGCTAAGGACACCTACACTAGACCTATCCTGAGCTCTAATACACACACACACACACCCAACACCAGGAATCAGTCCCTTCTCTGCTTCAAAGTCCCTCAAGCCCTGACTTCCATTGCCAGTGCTCTTCTGAGTTTCTGGAGAAGAAAGCCAGCCATCTAACTCTGTCTATGTGGCTCCCCAAACCTAGTTTTATCAAGCATACCCAACCTTCAATCCCAATCCACATAGTCCAAAGAACAACCGCTGCATGCATGCAGCAAAACCAGCAATTACAGCTTTGGCAGGGGACAATAATCCCTGATTTGTTCTTGGCCCTATCGTGGCCAAAACAACTCAATGTCAACCTATAGCAGCTCAAACATGGAAAATACCACATCCAACTAACAACCATACAAACCACAGCACACGATCCCTAATGAAACTGTTGGAAAACTTACACATACCGTAATGAGGAAGGAACAGAATCCCAAACTATACGTGAGGGAAAAAACACGGCCAACACAGTGTATGTACTCACAGCAACCATCGATCAAGGGAAAACAACAACCATGGTTCAACGATGAACACTCAGGACATTACACAGTCCGAATAGGAGCGCAAACAGGAAAAAGGGAACAACCTCTCTGTGTGAACGAAAGGGAAAACCGCATACTCCGACCAGCAATCTGTGAGAGAAGGGAGAGCAGAGAAAAACGTCACTGCATCAGAGTGAGAAGAACCAACAAGATAGTGGTGTAGTGGTGTTTCTCTTACCCACGTGAAGGTGGAGAGATGACTGGTGAGTGGGCGTGTGGCAAGGACTGACAGTCCTTCCACCCACCACTTCCCAGCAGTAACTGCCCCCAACTAACAAAAGGAGCTTAAGTGGATGACACATGGATTTTCCCCAATGTCTCCCATGATTTAGACAACCCCCCCCCCTTAACCTTAGGAAATCATGCCCTTTTCATTTAACGTTGCACCGTCGTAGCTGGCCGTAGGTTCATTTTAATTAATGTGCATATTTACATGATGCCAAACTACAATGTGCCGGATAGCACGATATACCATCGGCAACGATCCCAATTTCTGAAACATAACAAAACCAAATCAATGGTGGGGCTTTTTCCTTTAACTCAACAACATGATTAATTACAACATATACATCATGTACCTTTTAATGTAACCGGGGTCAGAACCGGGGATATTACAATCCCCTCCCCCTTGGAGTAACACCTTCCTCGGTGTTCCAATACATAGGAATGCATATACCATTTGCACATCAAAATTTAAAAATTTTGCGGATATGTCCCACATTCAATTACTTACTTGAACTTTCAATACCAAGCCCCTCGGCTTCAACAAGATTCTCCTGTTGGTTCTCAGCTTTCGGCTCATCCCCAAGTCTAGGAACGTTTCTGTATCTTGAGTATCTCTCTAAGATTTTCTTGGATCTTGGCAAATGTTTGAAGGAAACTTCCAGCCAAGTCCAGCAGCTTTTGGTCGGCTGCCATGATCAATGTGCACTACTCAATTTCACTTTTCTCACCTGTGAAATGCATCATTGAAATTATGTTAGACCAAGCATAATATAGGCATTAAAATCAGTCAATTAATTTCCCAATTGGCATGATAGTCTATGTCTCATCAAGGAGACTTTCATATTTTTCATGCCTTCCCAACAAGCACATGAGCTCATTCATGTCCATTCTTGGGTAGGGAATTAACTATTCCAGCATTCATAATTATTTTAAGCAAATAGACACATTCTATTTTTAGCCATACATGCATTCAACAATCTTTTGTTTTCACAATGCATAAGTATATATATATATATATATATATATATATATAATCAAAGAAAGAAAGAGAGAGCAACAAGAGTTTTTCCCCTGTTTGTCTTGTTACATCCTGGAAACCACACCACCACTTTGGTTCCCATGCTCTCAAACTCTTTCACTTAACAATGAATGCTGGACCAATCCCTCTTGGTCATGACACTTAGTGTCTCCAGTCTATTTCAAATCTCTCAACCACAGAGCCTCCCCACATGGTTTGTCTCGGCTACTAGGAACCTCACAGTCTCACTAGCACATTTTTTCATTGCTGCTCATTCTGAGCTCTTCAGGATAGTCACATGTCCACATGCACCCCTAGGATGCTCTCATAGTCCTTGCTTCCAGTGATACCTATATTCAAATATTGAATAAA
>LPNX010729493.1:67699-149031 GCA_001517045.1 Pseudotsuga menziesii | reverse complement strand
ATATATATATATATCTAACACAGTCAAGCCAACCTACAGTTGGGTTTATCAGACCGTCCAGCCAAGCCAATATACAATTGGGTTTATCAGGCTGCAACCAATCAAGCCAATACACTGTTGGGTTTATCAGGCTGCAGGTAATCAAGCCAATACATTGCTGGGTTTACCAAGCTATTCAGCCAAGCTAGGTAGCAGATGGCTTTATCAGACTATAGGTAGCCAAGCCAACACGATAACGTTTCCACAATATCAAATAATTACACAGTTAAGCCAACCTTCAGTTGGGTTTATTAGACCGTCAAAAAATCACCTGCACTTATATCAACAACCAATCAGCCAAGCTAACATAGTTGGGTTTATCAGGGAATCAACAATAACACATGCACTTATATCAACAATAAACGACCATTTTCAGGTCCAAGATCTACTATGGATCCCCAGGCATATACTAGCCCAACATCTCCTTCCAGTACATCTTTATGCCGACTGGGAAGGAAACTTTATCATTACCATTTCCAGGTTTCATTTCTAGTAGTGAGCTCTAATTCCACTACCCCATACAACACAAGAAACCACCCCCTTATCTGCTCTTCAGTCCCTCCGGAATGTCTCCTTTCCTATGCTCTTCGGTAGGAGGTAGAGTGAGCCCAAGCCATAGTCCATTTAGTGTGCAACACCAAATTGCATATGTTTAGCCTAACAACACACGTAATATAAGCAACTCATCAGTGTTATTGTTCTAAAACTAGAATCACATTTCATATCATTCACTATCAAGTATTGAGACACCATGAGTGCATCCACCCCCTAGGGCGTAATCAAAATTGAAAACCCTTTCATGATCTGACATTAGGAAAGTGTGTACCCCTTTTTGATGGGAGCCATGTAGGCCCTATTCATACTCAAGCAATCTGCCATAATGGAAATAAAATCGAAACATGCTCTGCATATTGAATTTAACAATGTTACATGCATATTCTTAGCTAGGGTCAGAGAACACTTATCCATTTTTCGAGGTAGTATTCCTTTGTTAAGGAGGAATGGGGGCTCCCTTCTCTAAGTTCACAGTCCCTCCGTTCGCCATCCCAACTCCTTTTTACATTTCATATCCACACATGTCTTACCGACATAATCTATACCATATCACTCATGTTCCTTACCAAACATGTAGTGCAGATGAGACATTTCCAAAATGTCCAATGGAGTTTCACCCGAAACCCATATCCAAGATAGGGGAAAACCTCCCTATGAATTTTGGCTCCTGCAGGCCATCACACATGATATTCCTACAATGTGTACCCCTGGCACATTCATCAAGTATCCAAATAGTCAATCATTATCTGATAATACGATCCAAATTGATTGTTCCATACTAGGTTCTCCAACTTGATCAAGATTTGCTTGATATGCTGCCGTCGTTGCAGGTAACGGCACATTCATTTCGATAGGTCCAATCGAAGGAATCAGTGAAGGAAGAATCCAAAGATATTCCATATGGGTAGTGCGAAAAGACACCAAATTCAACAAGGATGAAGCGCCACCAAAACTAGATCCAATCATAAGAATGGGCGTAGGACAGCTAAAGGTTCCCATAAGAGACGAATACATACCCACACCCACACTCCCAGTTGCTGGCTGAGAATGATCGATAATCGGGATAGAAGTTCCTGATGATGCATTAACACTCGGATTACGGAATGATTTCTGATCAATCATAAAAATCTTCCCATTAAATGGAAAGAATACCACTCGAAAGAGAGAAGAGGCTACAACTTGCATACTATACATCTAATTCTGGCCTAGAAAAATATTGTAGTCAAGGGGTGCATCAACCACCTCGACCTCAATCAAGATGGTCTTCCCTCCCAATTAGATCTTAAGAGAAGGAAGAATCCCATGAGGCCAAAATGATCTACCATCATAATATGTCAACATAGTAGCAGATTGAGACAACTCGGGAGAACCCAAACCCTTCCAACTTGACAAAGACATCACGGAAGTAGCAGCGCCTTCATCAATAACAGTACATTTGACGGTCATATTAAGACACTCTACATGAATCAAAAGAGACACGTAGTAAGGCAAGCCAGGTTGTACTCCCATGGTATCAAATTTGATAATGGAAGAAGAGTTATCATCATTAACCCCAAGAGCAGAAAGCAAGGATCTCCTCTACGGAGGACAAGTACTTCAAGTGTGGAAATCGCACAAGGAGTTTGGCCCAAATCCTTGACAATGGAATAGTTCTGGGTGGCTCGGGCATTAGGATAATGCCCTAAATGCTTTAGGACTCCCTTAGGAATGTGAGGTGCAATTTCAGGTTTATCCATAGTTTTTTGATACATGAAGGGCTCTCGGGTGGAGTGGGTTCCTTTCCAAGGTCCGGTTGTGATGAACTGTAATCCTTCGCACGAGTCACAACCTTAGCAGCGCACACCATGCCGATGAAACCATGACCAGTATTGGCCTCTGATGGATTTTGACCTCCACCTGATGCACAATGAGGATCAATGGTCCTCGAGTTCATATTTTGATTGTTGGGTAAAGGATTAGTTAGCACGGCTGGGCCCTGTGCTGTGAACCTCGAGGCATCTTTTATATGAGGGCACAAGTGAATGAGGTGGTCATCCTTGCATAACTTGCAAGGAAACTTTACCTTATGTTTAGTATACTTGTCCCCCCTAGCATTACGAGTGTTCTTGTCATTATAATTAGCATTTTAGTTCTTATTCCCACCCTTACGATTATTTTTCCCTTTTTTATTATTCCTTCTAGGCTGCTGGTTACCCTTATGGTCCGACGATTGCACAGAAAGTACACTCATCGATTGGGTAGGTTGAGACAAAGGCATGGCTTGTCCCAACGTGGATTGATTAATTGACAATTGGCTCACTTGTTTCACAACCTAATCCATAGGTTTCATACTTGCAAAGCCCACAATGCCATCGGCATGTGGCCCAAGCTTGATCTTGGGATCAAAAATAGATCATGGAGCATTAGGTATAATCTCATACAAAATTATGGATTGAGTGTAGATCAAATCCAACTCTTATTCCCTAAAGATTGTTTGTTCCTCGTTTTGGGCTCCGGATGTAGAAACATCCTTCATGATGTAAGGTAAAAACGACTTGAGGAACCACTCAAGGATAAATTTCGCTGGAAAAAAGGCTTTAATCAAACACTTTCATCTATGCCACTCTTGAATATGATCCGAGATATTTGTGGCTTTGTCTTATCGAAATGTCGACAAGAGTTCAGTACCAATGTCGTAACGTACAGGTAGTTGAAAGTGAATGAGGAAAGTCATGGCAAGGTCATCAAATAAAGCATATGCCCCCCTTGGTAACTCTATACACCATTTCGTTGTAGGCCTAGTGAGGTTGCGTTGAAATAGCCTCAAATGGATTGAATCCTCATGTAAGGAATTGGAAGAGCACCAAAGGTGAAAAGTAGTAACATGCTCACTAGGATCTTCTCCAGCTTTACCCTCGAACTTGGGAATGTCCGAAGGAATCTTGTTAGGGACGGTCGGCCAGGACGGATCATGAGATACTGTATTTTTCATAAGTCTCTATAAGTCAGGTAAGTTCAATGTTGTGAGGAAAGGGAGCCTAGGTTGATCCAGTCTATGCCACGCTCCCTGATAGTTCTAGTTCATGTAAGGTTGATTGCTATAAATACCATGGTCTTGGCCATAATAACCTCCTCCCATTTGACCCGTATAGTGCTTCATGGAAGCATTGTGATGTGGGGTACCTTGATTATGTAGTGCTACAAAGTCATAATTGGAAGAGTAATTAGGTTGTTGATACCCGTACCCATAGGGTTGATAGTTTTGTCCATACTGCGGTCCATAAGACTGTCCATGAGAATCTCCATAAGGTGTCCCATGGGATGTCCAATGAGAATGTCCATATTTATGGATATGGGGAACTCTTTGAGATGGACCATAAGATGATCCAGAAATAGGGATATGACCTCCTGACACAATAGGAGGTACTTGACTCTGAGATACTAGCGTACGAGTAGTCGCAGTATGAACATGGCTAGTAGTGATATTCTGGCCCAAAGGACCACATGAATGAGGGGGAGGAAGGGTTGTCAAAAATGCATTCAAAGGAGTAGGGTTCGAGGATGAAGGGACATGTGAAGGAATGTAAGTGGTGTTCCCAATGGTCACTCATCTCAGTTATGGTATCCGCATATGATTACTAACACTAGGTATAGGACGAACATGTGAGGTTGCTTCCACTGCTCGGATGGAAGGTGCAATGGGACTAGTGCTCCCAAATATCTTTGCATGGAAAGAAATAGGAGTGCCCCTAGGCGTAGTTCTAGGTTCAACTTCTGACTCGACATGATGTGCTAGATCCAGTGTAGGGATATCAGACATGCCATAACAAACATGACTAGTGCTTTTGGGTTCATAATGAGTCTTGTCACCTGGTAACCAATACCGGTGACCTGTGAATGAGGGATCATAACCATATTGTGAAGGTATTTTTGGTGAAGGATCATATAATGGATTAGGATCTTCCTCCCCAACCTCATGAGGTGGAGAGGACATCTATGGAATCTCATTCTCATGATCTCCCATAGTGTGTGAATCAAAGTGAGAAGTAGTCTGCCCAGACTGTCTGTTTTTCTCTCCTAAAGGAAGAGGAGACATGGAAGGTGGAAGCCTTGCTAAATGACGAGAATGAAAAAGTGCAGTGTTTGAATCCACAATGACTCAAAAGATGAAAAGACTCAATCTAATTACACAAACCCTAAGAAAACTAGCGTACAAAGAGCATACACCTATAAAATGTAAATCCAAATCACAAGCAAAGAAGGGTAGGATATGTGAGCTCCCAAATGAAGCAGGTATGTCTCACCTAGGAGAGGCTTGAGACTCCCATACACAACAAACAGAGGTTCATAACCAATTATAGTGTCCCTCAGCTTCAATGCATATAGCGACTATGTTGTTCAACCCATACTTGGCCAGGACACCTACAGAATAACCTCTGCAAAGTATCCCCTCAATAACCTAGGTAAGGCAACTAAGTTCACCTCAATATAATCAATTCTCAGGCAGATAGTCATAGGTGGGATTGACCGTATGGGCAGGGTAGCAAAGCCCAAAACTCTCAAAAGAGCCCCAAATTATGAATACAATCCTGGAAATATCTCCGATGCTACTCAGTTACAACCAGGGGTCATCCCAATCATAACTGCTCACACTACCTCGTGCTTAACTCCCTTGTAAGAGGAGGATCCTGAGAACACTAATTATATAAAGTTCTTGGAGAATTTACTCACAATGAACTATTCCAAGACCCTAAGACCTAGTCTTGTTGGTGCACCCTATAAAAGAAAAGAGTGTAATTGATTGTATTATGTGTTGATTTTAATTGGCTTATTACTCAAAGGGTAAATGGTCGTTGAACAAATGATGTTATGATGCAACAAGAAGTTAAATGCACACCTAACAATCAATGCAAATGCACTGTGTCAAATGAATAACAAGGTATGCTACTACGTGAAGTGCAAAATTTTCCTTCAAATGAATATGCAATCATTCCTATATGAAAATATGACTAATACTCTCCAAGCAAACCTAATGCAAGTACAATGCAAATGCAAAATGCAAACAATGCATAATGATGCAAAAAGAAAATGTTTTTGTATTTTTTGAATTAAATGAGATAAAAAGAAGAAGTATTACTCTACAACCCTCAAACTCTGCAAGCACTACCATACAGCACCCAAGCAAAGCACCAAGGTAAAAGAGACCTAATGCACTAATCCGAAAACAAAAAATAGAAAATGAAATGACAAGAACATTTTCAAAAATTTAAACTAAAAAGCATCTCTGGTCAGAAAAAGGGGTGTATACAGACTCCAGAAGCATCCAAGAAGATTCAACAATCATCCAAACTCATCCAACAAGACTTAATATTCCTATATACATGGCTATTCTAGGAAAACTTGCATGTACACGCGACTGTGAAGGAAAAACCCACATACAGGAAGAAAAAGAGATAAAAAGAAGGCAAATAGACAAGTTGAGACAAAATTTACTCATGTAAGACACTACTGGGCAAACATGAACCCAGACCCAACTTAGAAATAGAGAAATCAGAGCAATTCAAGAACATTGAATGGTGACAAAACCCCTAAAGGAAATGACTAGGAACTATCCAGCGGAGTCACCAATTCTGCTATGGAGAAAACTTCCTATGGCTTGGGGTGTACCACAACAGACAGAGTAACTGCAAAAATCAATCCCTTCCCAATATGCAAGAGAAATAAAACATATAACACTAAATGATATTGAAACATACCTTATTCTGGATGGTTGATGTAGATCCCCGTTGAGCTTTTCCAATCCCGCTTGTGTTAACAATTTTCTCTCTCAACAACAACAAACAAGACAAGCATGCTATATAATGGTGTTATACCTACTCTAGAATATATAATCAATAATGTATAAGCAATTAAAAGCATCCATGGATTCAATATTCATTTAAATCCACATCATTGGACAAGAAAATATATTTCTATTAATATAAATCAGAGATTACATGAATGACAACCTCTGTCGGCACGTCTAGGAACCGGAGAAACTAAGTCCTCCACCTAGGCCTCCACCACCTCAATCCTCCATCTCTCGATAGAAAGCTCACAAGAAAAGGCAAGCTTGGGAAGAACACCAAGTGCTCCAAGGTACAAAGGGATGTAGAATCAAATATATAAGAAAGCTATAGTAACAATGAACTATAGTTTTTTTTCTCTTCAATTCATCCCTCTTCAATGTATCCAAAGGGTTCCTTATATAGTGCTTCAATGGGGTAATGGAAGGTCAAATATGAACGATCTTGAGGCATATGGAAGGCCAGGAGACAAGTGACTCAGATCCACATCAAGGAAAACTTCAAAAATATTTGGCCTTTTGCACAAATCTCGATGTACGTGGGTTTAAGGGTTATATCCATGTGTATACGCGAGAAAGGTTTTAAAAGTCACATATAGCGAATAATAGGTGTTCTTAGGGATGATCTTAGAAACATCAAAGGTACAAAAATAGTCCATGCAGTCCAAAGAGTCTGCAGAGGGATAGGGGAGGCCATAAATGTGTGATCTACCATGTGTGGTAAAATCAGCTGTAACACCATGGGGGAAAAATTACTACACAATAAATTATTGTTTGTCACTGCTATCTAGGGACCAAAATGTCGGGGAAGAAAATCTTGATAAAGGCTGTGAAGTACCTACCCCTTCATACCATTTTATTCACTATGTATAGGTTGGCTGGGAGCCAATGGCCCCAACAATCATCCTGGGCACATATGTTGTATTCCCTATAGGCCATGGCACCCACGGTGTTCAACTGGGCCGAGGCATTGTTGCATGTGTTCAAACACCAGCTGACAAAATTTTGGCAAGGAGAGTTCAAACAATTTGGGTATCATACCATCTTAGCATGATTCTTCTTTGAGAAGGTACTTCTCTTGAGACCTCAGGTAGTATTTACTGAGCTTATAGCTAGAGACCCCCGCATGCTACGATGGGTGGAGATCATGGCCTGCACTAGAGGTGGCAGTGCCATTGTCAATTCTAGGATCCCTTTTTCTATTGGTTGAATGATCAGATCCTCATGATTAAGGACTATGCCTATGGAGGGACCGACTTTCTAGGGGTCCCGATCTACCACTACCACCTGGCGCTCAGTGGAGTGGCATTGGTAAGAAGCAATACATAAGATGTTGAATATTTTTTTATATGTCTTTTATGTTTTATGATTTTTATGGATGATAACAAGACCTAATGTTTTCATCCATATGTTTGTCATGCATGGCCTGGGGGATCCTCCCCAATGGTCAGCAGAGTAGGAGCTCACTTTTTCTATAGAGGTGACGATGAGCTCACCAAGCTAGAGGAAAACCTAGATCAATTGATTTCGGATATCTCGGATGCTGCAATAGACCTCCCTAGGAGGTTTCAGAGACATACTATGGGAGTATCAGGCCGCTTCAGTCGCTCACTATGTAGGGTAGCAAGCACTAGTACAAAATGAGGAATTAGCTACTAGGTGACTAAAAACTCTAGTCACCATAGGTTTTTCAAGTGATTTACTACTAAATATGAGCAATTTTGATTGACCCAACTATAAACGACTAAAATTAACAACTAATTTAGTCACCAGTTAACAAATATGACTAAATAATAAGTGACAGAGTTAAAAATGACTAATTTAGTCACGACATAAAAAATGACTACCTAGAATAATATGAATTAGTCATTTTTAATTGTGTCATGGAAAATTGCAATTGTGTCAATGAATTGTTACAATTTAGTAAATTTTGTAAATTGTCTACCTTCTATCTTCGAATATGTGCAGGTTAAAAATTCTGAATCCAAAATGGAATTTGTGGGGTTAGGAATATCTAGTGTTTTTCCCAGGTGGTCGGGATAGTGTTAGGGTGTTGTGAATTATTGCAGACAATGTGATTTAGACGTTCATATTGATTTCTAGATATAATATTGGGATCCCAGATCCTAGATGATATATATGTTGGAAAACCCTTTTTCTGTAATGGTTCCATGCACCTCGATCTTCAGAGATCCAACACAGCAATTGCATGGAATTTCTCTTGACCATCTAGTGTGTGACATCTCGGCAATGGAAAAAATTGCAAATTTTGACAAGAGCGTCTAAATATATATAGATAAATTTAGTGCTAATGTTCATGACGTCCTAGTCATGTGTCATAGCTCAACAATAGAAAATATTGCAATTTTTTACGAGGGGGTCTAAATATATATAGATAATTTTAGTGTTAGTGAACACGATGCCCTAGCAAGACACCAAATCGATGATGCATTTAATGTCTAGTCTCCTTTCATGCAATAGTGACTCCATTTCTCCCTACATTCCATCATCTTGATCTCAAAAGAAGTCATAATTGAGAGTGCAATAAGAGTAATCCATTGTCGTTATTATGTACGCTTAAAAAATACTCATAAATACATGATATTATTTGCTTTAATGGATTGCTAGCCTACCAAAAATATTTATTACTAAAATGTCTCATGAATGTCACTTAAAGTCACCATCAAAAAAAAATTTCTCACCAATTTTCATTATTCCATCCCTAAATCTATAATTTGGAGACAATATTTTAATTGATTTTCTTATATATATGTGTGAGTTTTTGTTTTTTTTGCATTTCTAAAGGTCACCATCAAAAACAATATTTTAATTGATTTTTTTATATATATGTTTGATTTTTTGTTTTTTTTTCATTTCTAAATTTAATTTTTAGTATGTTTGTTTCAATTAGATGGTGTAATATTAATATTTGATATCAACGATTTTATTATTCTAAAATAATTCTTATCAAATCTAAGATTGATACAAATTTCCTTTCTCATTATTTTGAATGGTAAAGTTTTTTTTTTCGTTGTGCATTTAGACTACTATGCTAATATATACATCCACATAATACCCTTTACAAAAATGAAAGAAATCGCACATGCATATTTATCAGAGAAGAAACCGTATTTATTTTACAATGAATCAATTTGATGAAATGGTTATAAAAAATTATATCATCTATTAATTTATTTATAGGGTAAATTTGTTTTCTTTCATTTCTAAATTTAATTGATATATATTCCAAACCTGCCAAAACCCAGAGAAATATTGAGCATTCCAAGAAGTCACCATTGAAGTAATTCCAAAAGGTGAGCATTCCAAAAAGTCACCATTGAAGTAGTGCCAAAACGGTTCAGCATATTTTGATGCGCCCCCTTCCGGCTCATCTGTTCCTTGGTTCCACTCATTGAGGTAGTTTTCATGTTAGTCATTGATTTGATTTGGGTTTTGGGCATTGCAAATGCTCATTGTAAATATGATCAAAATGAGATGAATTTAGCACGTGAATGAGTTTCAGGGGAATACATGAAAACTAGTACTGGTGGGGAAGGATCTTGTGTTTTTCCATGGAAGAGGCATCTTCTCCAACTTTCCCAATCACCGAGGATTTGCACACAAGATAAAACCCATTTATATCATGTAAAACCTCATTTTGGATCCACCAGGATGATGTCATCTGGATAATTGTGCAATCCCCATTAAAGGTTGGGATTCCCAAAGCCTTGGAGAGAAAATATATGGGAAGGAGTTATCAATCACTACACCAGTGTGTGCGGTCGCTCAACATATCCTAATCCATAGAAACCCTATAATGTATATGTCCACACTGCAAGCTATATTTCTTCTTCAATTTCAAGTGGATCCTAGTTGGCCATCATCGAACTTGGAAGGGATATTTCCTCAGCAAATTTTTCTTAGTGGGTCAAGTACAAAATTGAGGAATTATACAAGATCACTTCGCAAGCAATATCACAGGGGAATATTACAATATTTGTCTCTAAATCGTCATATCTAGGAGAACTATCAAGGTAAGCGACACATATTTCATTTATATCCTCTTACAGTCTTTGTCTCTAAATCTCGACTATGTTTTTTTTCTTTGCTCGTGGATGGAATGGGGGAGCACATTTTTGGTGTTTGTCTATTTGCTTGGCCTTGGAATGGTATACAAGATAATCTAACTCATCCAACTTGATTATGGATTTCCCTTTTTCCTTGTTGATCAAGTGGTGGGGTGCAAACCTGGTGTGTCAGTTATTGCCATCAAGAATTTGATGATAAACGATAATTCTTTTATTGGCCAATATCCTGAGAGACCAATTATGCTAGGAGTTCTTATGGTTGAGGTAATTCTTTTCTAGTTGTTTTAATTATTTTCATGAATGATAAAACTCTTTTACATATTGCCTAACTCTTAACTATAACAACTATGTTATTTGGGTTAGTAGGGAAGAAGATGATTTCAACCTAGTTTTACTAAAATATTATCTTCCCCAAAATCTCCAAAATAAGAGTAGTTATTGGAAAAATTACAACATATGAAAATTGAGGATTAACCGCCATTTGCTAAGTTTTCTCAGTAGACCTGAAAATTTGAGGATTAACAACCATTTGCTAAATTTTCTCAGTAGAGGTGCATCTATTTAATACAATTAAGTACACTAGGGACCTTGAGTTCCAATTTCCTTGTTGGAGCTTCCTTATCGAGCTAGGAACACCCATACCATAGGCAAAATTAGTTGGGCTAAGGATGGTGAGGAATATACTAACCGGTAATTGCATTTTACAGATGATTTAGCCCTAACCCTAGCTCTCACAAGAACTAATAGGGGCAACATAATTCTAGTGGCCTAATCCTTTTGTTAATGTAGTTAATGTCGTAAAAAACAAGAAGACAAAAGTGATTTTTATTAGATAAGAGGATTATCTAAATTAGTTGCTATGTGGATGGAAACCTATATAGCCAAGGAAAATTATCTGATCATTGGGTATGCCCTTTTTAGTTAACAATTTCAGCTAAGAAATGAAAATTAGTTCTGAACTTGTTTCAAGGAAAGGTGCATGCATAATTTCACTAGGATTTCCCCTTAACTAGGATGTTTTCTATGAAAGATAGAATTTTAGAATCTAGAAAGAAATGTATTATACTCTTACATATATCCCTAGACTCCAGCTATTAAAAATGGTCATGTTTCTGTGGAGATCCCATTGGAGGAAGGAAGAGGTGGAAAAGGGTTATCTCTAGTGGTATAGGATGTTTGCATTCTTCCTAGGAAGAAAAGAGGGGTTACACTAACTGATATTTTCTATTAGGGCATGTTATTTATTTCAAGTGGATTGGAAGGGCCACTACTAGGGAATCCCCCTGGCAGGTCCTTGGTAGACACCAATTACAAACATGTTTCCACATTGGGCATATCAAAGGGCCCTTGGTATTTGGGACATGGTTGGAGGATCCTCTTAATTCAATCTTAGTTTTTTATTCTCAAAACAAATAGGTAATATTAGGAGAAATTATTCCATGCGCTAAATAGGAGTTTGAGGGACCTAGAAATGGATCGGATATTGCAGCTGGATCAATCTAGACCTTTCCAGCACCAATAGGGAATATTGGGTATATTCCCAAATTGTGTAGATAAGAGGCTTTCTAAGAGAGAATTCATACATGGTGTAATCTATAAGATAGTCAAACTGACTCATGGTTAGAATTAGACACATTAAGGGAAGCTCTTGTGTTTGATTTTGAAATTTTTGCTGGTTATCAGGCATGTTTAAATTGTTTTCACCTTCAGGGATGTCTTCTATTACAGAGGGTTTATCCATTAATGATGTACCTAAATTTTGTCATTATATTATCCTTTTTATTTTTAATTTTGGGAAGATATGCCCTATGCACTGCTTATTTTAATACTATTATTTGTTGTATTTACTAGTACCATTGACCTAATTTGTTCATTAGTGGATATTGGTTTAATTTATTTCTTTCATCTTTTCTTTTATGTAAGAATCAGCCCTACATCCCTTTAAGAGAACTTTGACAGTTAGTTTAAATAAAACATGGATATAAGAAATCCTTTTTGAAGTTGAGGTTAAAATATATAGGTTGCTTTTTTGAGGTGAACAGTTAAATATTATGCTTAGTGATGATTTCAATGGAACTATGTGCTAAATCTGGAGGTTAGGGATGTATCTTTTTGCAGATACTTGATGGAATTGTCTTTTACCTAATCAATTAAATTTTCAATTAAATTTTAATATACTCCAAATTAAAATAAACTTAATTATCCAAAATTAAAATAAACCTCAAAATCCAAGTAATGACATGGAGAATAATTCAATATAAAAGCCATCGATGGAGATGCCATATTAAAAGAAGGGATCTTAGAATTAAAATTTACTTTGTATGAGGTTCTCAACCATTAAAATTTCCCCCAATAAAAACATAAAAAAAAAATAGTGGACTATACTCATTCATAATGGAGTTTCCATGTTGGGATTAAACCCCTGCCTAAAGAAAATCTAAAAAAATGGCATAATATTATTTGGAATGACAGTGTGAAACTTTGATACACATGCCTGGATCTGTTGAGCATCATTTATGGATCATCTACAATAGCAATTTGGAATCCAGTTACCAGAGGTAGGTTCATCAAACTATTCCCATTTTTTTCGTTAAATGTAATTTCCAATTTATTCCCATTTGCATAGACGAAGGTCTTTGGTTAACTTGATTTTTCACTGCCATGATTGTTCATTTCGACATGAATTTTGGAGTGTATTTATCTCTTATTTATCAAGAGCCCATGGTTTTTCCTACATTCTTGAAGCAATTAAGGCTTCATTATGGAAATTACTTCAAAAAATTTGTTAAAGTTGATTCTTTCAGGAGCCACTTGTGCTTATGGGTGGATTCTTTTATGGGGGTAGATTTAGAAATATTTTCTGGTTTTGGTCACTCCAAGCCATTGATAGTGAGGGATAATGGCCAATTTTTATTTCCACATTGTCAATCATACCTATCAAACCTTGTGTAATTGGGTAGCTTAAGACCCTATACCCCATGTCTGAAACCCAACATTGTTTCTTATCCCTGTAACCTTTAGACCTAGTTTTCAGTTTCATTTTTTCATTTCATGTTTAGGCACACATGCTTTCATTATTTATTATCCGGCGGGTGTTAAGTAAAATTTTGGAATTAGTTAGTAATAATACTAATACTATTTAGTTATATATCTGGTTGACCGAGAAAAACCAAGGGCTAGGGAAAAGGTAAGAGCAAGCGCAAAGGCAGAGTCAGTTGTTCCATTTCTAGTTACTGTTCAAGAAGAAGATCGAGTTGTTTCACCAGCGATTTAAGCAGCCACCACCTCAATTATAATATATAATACCACCAAATACGGATCCTTAGTGTTAGTACTGTAACGTGCCATAGATCTTAAAGTTAAAGATCTGCAGGTTCTTGTAGTATTAATTCTTCAATGGGGGCTAAAAACACATTGTGTTATTTATTAAAAAACCTAGATATTTATCCAAATTTGGAATTGGATCTGTAATTTTCTAGAATGCCACTCTCTGCCCAAGTACCAAATTGGAGGACCCATGACCTCCTTTACATTTATTTATGACTATTTTGATGTCTTCGGAGAGGATTTTTCATAGAATGACTATTTTTTATGACTATTTATGACTATTTTGATGTCTTCGGAAAGAAAAAAAAAATCGTTCTAGAACATGTCTTTTCATTGCTGTCAACCTTTGCAACATGCTTGTTTTTATGCATAATTTTGGGTCAATGACAAACTTTAGTGTGAGAGCATTGATTGATTATGATTTATGTTCTGTTGTGTGGCCATGGTCTTAGTTTAAGTCTTTATGTTGGTAGTGTACCTAATTTAAATTTAAGTTATGTTGAGTATAGATTTATAGATATAACTTCTCGGAGCAGTCATATATTCCATGCATTGTGAATGTGTTACTTGGTGGATGGATCTATTTACCTTGCATAATAGTTGCAAATACTTGTTATGCAGTGTTGTTTCAATAGTGTTTACTCATGTCCATGAAAAACATTGAGAATACTTGAGAGAAATATCAGTGGTGCTTATTGCAGGAAGCAAGAGGGGGAGAAAACACGTCAGTAATCAAGGGTAGTGTAAAGACAAATGACTCAGACTTGAAAGTATGTATATTCTGTCTTGCTGTTTTGTTATATTGAATTTTTATTTACAGAAGGTTATCTTGAATTAATGTTTATTTTGGGGTTTTTTCCCCTGGTGCTGAATGAAGTGCATTATTCTATAGTGTTATGTGTTTTGGTGCAATCTTTAGTGTTTGTGAATCTGCACCATTTCTCAAAAGTTAGTACATGAAGGGCCATAGGCCACATAAATTAGAAATACAAAGGAAAAGTTTGGAGAAGTTGTTATCTGAAGTTTAGCTCCTAGAGTATCAGCATCCTCCAACTCAAAAAGTATCTAATTGTGCTTCCTTTTAAAACAGTTTTATTTCAAAAAGCTTATTTTTTCTATAATGTGGGATTTGCTGGTAAACACAACACCAAGAAAAAAAGAAATATCGATGTCCACATAGCTCCCAAAGTGCATATTGGAATAGGTGGACACAGGTTGCAAACAGTAGATCAAATGAGAAGTGCATAAAGCATTTTATCATATATATATTTTTTGGAGGATAATTAACAATAATAAAGTCAGTTTGTACAAAATGGCCAAAAATCAAAACTGTCAGAGTGTCTTAGCATTAGTGCAGTAAGGATGACGAGAGGCCCCCATGTGCTATTCAACTGCAATTTAATCCATTGCATAACAATAGGTTGAGCATATTTTATTCTCCAAATATGAAATACAATGCAATGAGAAGCCTCTTGAGAGCATTATTTTGTAGACTTCCCAAGCCACAATGAGAAATACAAATCCATGTCTTGAGCCCTGAACTTTGCTAGCTCAAATTGGAAAGGATAAAAGGATAAAAGAGCATCAAATGCTTGCCATACCTTTTATAGTAAGGATACCATGACAACAATAGAGAGAAACATCATAAAAAATTCAAACTTTTATAGTAAGGATTCCATTACAACAATAGAGAGAAACATCATGAAAACATCCAAACTTTTAAAGTAAGGACACCATGAGAACAATAGAGAGAAACATCATGAAAACATCCAATATGGTGTATTCATAATCCTGTCATCAATTTTGGTTTATAATCACTATTCCCAAGCCTACAAGTTACAGGTTAGAACCCAAGTACCTTCTCATCATTGCTGAGGTTGCCAATATATTGTAATAGTGGCTCCGCATAGTGTGCAATTGAATTGAATTGTTCTGTAGAGGCTGCCATGTTTATCCCATTGGAGGTGAGATCCAGGGCAGCCACTCGATGCCCCTTCTTCTTAAGCAGAGTTACAATTTTATACCAACACTAGGCTCCATGCCCAAGTCCATGAATCAACACAAAGGGATGTTGGCTTGCTTCTCCTTCCTGACCAATTTCAGGAGAAAAAACTCAGATCTCCTCATGATGAGATTCCATAATTGTTCTCCTACATATAGTAAACTCAAAACCCAAAAAAAAACAGAAGAGTCTGCTGAAGTTTTGGGATTTGATTACCTGTACATGAATAGAAACAAGGAGCAGCATGACACCAATAGTTCTACTCCATTGCAACATCATCGTAAAAGTAGACCAGAATACTTACTATAGTGCCCAACTTCTTCTCTGGGAAAATCTTTAATAAATAGATTGGGCATTCTCTCAACGGGAGGCCTAGATAACTTGGAAAGGAGAATAGGGCCAAAAGCAGTGTACCTGGAATTTCTCTTCAATTATTAGGACAAGAAAGCCAAAGTCAAGATGAAGAAACAAAGTGGGATATGTTGAATCCCTGGGTGGACATGTGTGCCTGTTGGCTGCTATGGGCAGACCCGGGTTAACTATAATCAACCAACAACACCCCTAGCTCACCGGCCCTTTCGGCAACAGACCGCAAAGCGGCCTGAAGTCTCACCCGAGGTGACTCTAATGGGTTGGCCAAGGAATCAAGTGTCTTGCACCGAGTTCTGTGGCAATCCCACTAGTGGCTCGTAGCTCTTCTAGTTGCGAGGTCTCTTCCTCTGCGTATCGCGCGACCCTCTGCTCGTGTCGCGCAATCTCCTCGTCTCGCAACTCTTCTAGCCGCGAGGTATACCTTTCTACCGCTGTGCGGCCCTTCTCTATATCGCACACTTCTCCTGATCCGCGATATCTCCAACCTTACGCATCGCCGTGCACCGTGCGACACGCAGCTCCTGCTCAACGCTAAGTCCTTAACCTGCGGTATCGCGCATTGCAGCTCCTTTGTCCATGCGGTATCACCTCTCTGTGATATCCTACCTCCGCGGTTTTGCGCACCTAGCATTGCTTGTGTCGACGTGCAAGACTTAACATACAAGGTTAATCAATACTGCAACTAGAGACTGTTTTACGCAACGCATAGATGATCCACATACAACATGCCAAAGACTTTGATTAATACTTTTCCTTCTATATTACTGTGAACTGATTAACACATTCATTCATCAAACTGTAACCAAAATCCACAAAATGACTGTGAAATGCATAAGTAAACATAGCAAATAATCCAATCACATAACACACGATTTTAACGTGGTTCACCTCCAGGATGGAAGTTACGTCGACAGAACTGTGTTTTCTTTATAGCTCAGGGGAAGGTAAAACACAGTTCTGCTGCACCACATATGCAGCTCAAGATCTTCTCTCTTAGATCTCTTTTCTCTCTATATTGCTCTCCTACAATATACTCTTCCCTCTCTGTCGATCCCTACAGATCGTTACATGCATACTCTATAAGCCCGCTACTGGTTACAGTAAGATTGCTTCCGCTAATAACAGAACCAGAGCTCGACTCTATTACAATACAAGATAACTGTGTGCTAACAGATTCAATGGCTAACTATATGTTATCTGACTAGCAGGATGGCCTAAAATGCCCAAAATGCCAACTAACTAACCAATAAACCAACCAACCCTTTTACAATACAAAATACATCCCTTTATAGGCAGCCCAATGGTCTTGCCATTACAACACTGTGGGCCTGTCCCAACAGTAACCCAAACCCTAACTAGTGACAGCCAGCCATATCTATACTTGAGGTAGCCTCTTTCTGTCACACCACAGCTCTCTGCAGCCTTCCATGCTCCCCGGCACTGATCATGGGTACTATGCACCACTTCTCTCTTATGTCCTTCGTCTTCAATGCTTCAGCCTCGTTGCTCCTTCTCCTTTATGAGGGTCGCTGAGCCCTCATGTCTTTCGCCGCTGCCTTCAATGCAGTGGTTGAGCTCTCTCTTCTCGGCCATTCAGGTACCGTTTCCTTCTTTGACTTTTCTATCTTAAAAGTCGTGGTTTCCAGCTCTGCTCTCCAGCTGGAAACGTGCTACGGCGTCGTAGCTCTGTCTTATATTCTTTCCGCCAAAACTTATCTTTCCGCCAAAACTAGTAGCTTCTTCTGTAGCTGCGGGACCCTGCTCCAACAGTCCCATAACACTTACTTGTGGCTCGTCCTCGAGCCACCACCAGCGGGCTTCTCCTGCTGTAGCTTTGCCTTGGCTTCCTGTGAAGTCCTCTGCAACCTGTCACCAAGTCCTATGACTTCCTTCTGCATCACTTCGACACTCTCTCGTGCCGAGTCAAGAAAATCTTAACTAATACTGGCGTCTTCTGTGGCATTAGTTTTCTCTCTGGTGGCAGTGAACTCCTTCACTTTCTGCTCAACCGTATCAACTATCTCTGCGATTTGCTCTTGATATGGTTGAAGCAGGTCATTAATGTGTATCTCCTTTGTCCTTAATTGCTACGCTTCCTGCTGCAAGTGATTCATCTCTTTCGTCTTCCTCATCTTCTGAAGAGCTGTCAAGCCCTTAATTTCTTCTTTCATTTCCATGGAAGTATTCTCTACCTACTGAATACTTTGCTGGAGTTCTACTTTCTCCGGCGACTCATCTAACTTGGTCCATGTGTTCGTCGCATCGGTTAGTACTAACCATGCTTCGTCGATGCGAGATTGCATCTGCTCGGTAGCGAGTCGAAGGGATTCTGCTTGCGCTTTTTGGTCTGCCAAGGAGGTGTCTCGTACACGAGCCTAAAGCTCAGTGATCTACACTTCGTGGTCTGCCTTCATCTTCTCCACTTCTTCATCCATCCTAGCCATGGTTTCTTCCAGATCCTTTGCTCTGTCTGCTACTCTTCTTAGCTTCTGTGAAACTGGTAAGGCGAACTCAATGTTACATTGGGGCAGTTCCAATGCAATGCTCTGCAAAACTTGAGAAATATCTTGCTCTCTTTCCTCATATGTTTGTACTTCATATACCTTTTTCTGAACACTGATAGCAAGTGCTACATTCTGTTGCTTCAGCTACGTATTCTGCTCGTAAGTTTCAAGTTCTCTATTCCTGAGCTCGGCGCTTAGCTGCTGCTGGATCATTTGCAGCTGGTCAATATGAAACTCTGCAAGGTTACTTCAATGGATTGTCTAAAATGAACTGGTGGGTCCTTCATTGTGTGAGGGAATCAGATACTTCCTGGTGGAATTAACACAGTATTAAGGCGATCTTTTGCTAAGCTTTCTTGGCGGGACGTCGATGATGTCGAAGTTTCTCCGGTGGTCAACTTTTTCAGTGGAATGTACAACTTGGCAGTCTTCTCTGTAATTAACTTTAAGTCTATAAGCTTCTTTTCTACTGCGCTCTACCTTTTTTCCTGTGAATCCTTCATTGCATCAAGGGAGTCCTTCAATATGTCACTTGTCCTTGTTGCGATGAGTTCATAGTCATCATCTGTCAATGCGGTCTTCGGAACTGGCTTTGAGGTTTTTTGTTTCTTCTTCTGCTGTGTCTCTGGTGGCCCTTCTTCTCCAGTCTTCACCATCTGTGCCTCTGGTGGAACTTGCTGTGGGGGTTTTCTCTTTTTCCTTTATAGCGGTACTTCTGTTGAAGATTGCGTCTGGGTGTCTATGGTATCTTTGTCCTTGTCCTGGTGTTCTGTCTCTGCACTGTTTGATGATAGTGGTGCGGTATTTTGATATTCCTGCTTCCATTGGTCATCGAAGTCTATTATGACTGCTTCGACGTCCCGTGCTATCATTCTAAATGAGCCAGTAGCCCAATCATCTCGCTTAGTCCTTTTCGGTCGCAGATTGATTAAATGGCTGTCTGCCATAAAATTAAGCCGGCTATCATATATGTCCACAGTCTCCGTGCTGAGCCGTGTTGTCTCTTGAATGACCTTCATCAACAGCTTATAGTAGTCCTGGAATACCATCGTATTAATCGCTTTCTTGGCTGGGCGGTTGGTCTCCCATAAGCTGGCATAACGCACTCCTCTGGGCGCGCCAACTGCTATCTGTGGAAACTGGGTATGGGGTGTCTCCTTCCATCTGACAAATGCACAAAGTATAAGCAACCACGAAAAATGGAAAGGGTGGTTGGCTTCATCCTGAGCTGCCAAGCAATCTGCTTGCAGCATGTTTAATAAGAATAGCGACCAGTTGAACTGTTCCCCCTCTGTGACCTATATGGCAAGGTGAATTACGGATCCTGTAACTTCCTTTGGTCGAACCTTGGTTAGAAATATGCCTGCGAGCAGAATGGGGGTGAATTTAAGTGTCTCATTTGGTATGCTTGAAATGTCATAAGCCTGTCCTCCTCTCTGTAGCTGATACTTAGCTACTAGGGCTTGTGGTAACTTGGAGTCCTTGGTTTTTCCTGCTGTTTGTATATCAGGGTGTCTACCCATCTTGGACAGGCCGGTGATACGATGTATCAAATCAATGTTCAGGTCTACCTTGTTGGCTAGCCATAGGTACCCTTCGTGTACGCAAGAGATTAAAATGCGCACCACGGCGTTAACCTCTGCACCCCGTCCAAAATGAGGTAATATCAGAAAATTGAGCAGTCCTGACTGCTCAAGAATCTGGACATGCAGCAGGGGAACACATTCATCTCTCCCTGTCCTTGGGTTCTTCTCAATATTCGGATAGCTGTCCGGCTTGAACTAAGGATGTCTTACCATCTCCCAGGTTATAATCTACAAATTTAACAATAGAAGCATATCCTACTAGATCTCCATTTTCCTTTACTTGAGAAGTAATGGGTGGTATGGGAACAGTATACTTAGCATTCTTATAAATTCTTGGTGCTGGTGCGCCTTCAACTCGTGGTATCATGTAGTCTGTTCCACTGTGAACTTCTTCCTCCTTCTCTGAACCGAATTCATCATTGACCTGAGATTGGCTCCTCGTTTGTGGTTGCTGTCTGGGCTGTGACGAACTTGGCGGAGCACTTTTTGGTGGCGTCGTCATAGCTCCTGCACGGTTGTGACACTGAAATCTTCTCAAAATGTTTTCTAGAGGCTCATCCTCGGACAGGACCCACTTAGTGTAAAATGGCGGACGTGCAATGGCTGCAACTTCTGAAAATCACAGCACTCTGTAACAGACTTAGCTCTTCACATGGAACTCTTAATAACTTACTCTATAGCTCTCGGGTTTTCTGCAAATGTAACCGTCCCAATTAAATACTTTCTGCTTTTATGCCCAATACGACAATCCCGGACGCAATGGTCATCTAGACTGAACTCGTCGGTCGTCATTAATACCTGGACAAGACCACACCTGTCGTCCGATCCTTAATAAATGCAGAAATCCAATCGAATTTCCCTTGAAGCGTGTGTGTACAGGTGCCGGTCTCGTCGGAGATTTGCTAAATCTAGAAAAATTTATTATACTGCTGCCAAATCTACGGTAAGATATACCGGTCATTACCTCATTAACTACCTGTCAGATGCTGACTTGACTAGCCCTCTGTCGGTTGCAAAACTGAGTACTCGAAAAAACTGAGTACGTGGCACGGGAAACATCGTGCTGCCGCGATGTGACTCCACATCACCTGCATACAACAATACTTTTTTTCTTTTATTTTTGAATCGGCCTGATGTGATTCCTTATACTTAGAATAATACCTGCCAGTGTAGACTAGTTCCCAGTGCGATGCCTCCTTTCAACTACACTAGACATCTGCACCACCATAAACTGGCTAAGCTAGGGCTGAGGGGCGAGGTGTCTATCACTATAGAGCTTAAACCTACTGCCATTAATCCATCTAGGCAAAAGCTCCCCATTCAGCTAGCTGAGCTGAACGGCACCTCCCTCTATGACTTGCTGTATCTGATATGGCCCCAGCCAATGTGTCTTGAACTTCACTGGAAACTTAATGAATTTGCTGTCATAGAGGAGCACTAGGTCTCCAATCTGAAAAGTCTTATTCTTAATGTGTCTGTCATGCCAAGCTTTTTCTCATGCCTTCTGCACTTTCTGATGGAATCCAACGATGAATCTGTCTTCTTCTAAGGCAAGCAGCTGTGCTAGCCTTTCCTCAACTGTGTCTGTATCAGTCATCACGGTAATATGAGCGATTATTAAACTGGGAAGAATATACTCCATAGGAATAACAGCCTCCTGTCCATACACCAAGCTGAAAGGTGTGTGTCCCGTAAGTTTCTTGCATGTGGTCCTGTACGCCCATAATATAGCGTTAACTCTCAGGTCCCAATCATTCCTTTGGCTATTGCAGATCTTAGTAAGAGAATTTTCTAAAATCTTATTAAAGGCCTCCACCGTACCATTAGCCTGTGGGTGGTAGGGAGTGCTCTTATGGTGCTGAATCTGGAATTCTTCTGTCAATGCCTCAATAGTGTTGTTCAAGAAATGTGTGCCTTGATCACTCATCGAAATTACTGGGAATCCAAATCTACTGATGATGTTTTCAAAAAGGAACTGTGCGGCTGTGGCAGCATCACAATTTCTTACTGCTTTGGCCTCTGCCCATCTACTGAGGTATTCTGTTCCAGTGATAATATATCTCGCCCCTGTGCAATTTCCTGGTGGGTTGATAGGACCCACAAAATCTATAGCCCATTTGTCAAATGCGCGCAATGTGACCTGCGGTCACAGCGGCATTTCATCGCGTCGTGAGGGTTTTCCTACCCTTTGGAAGATATCGCAACATCTGCAAAAGTCCTTGGTGTCTTTATGCAATGTAGGCCACCATAATCCTACCTCCAGGATTTTATGTGCAGTCGGCTTTCATGCGGCATCACACATCTGTGCAGAACTTCATCCAGACCTAACTTGTATAGGTGTCCTGCAATAAGGGTGAAGTCTGCTGCTTTAACAACCAACTGCTTCTTTTGCTGCTTAGTGAACTCATCAGGTGCTACTCCTGTAGTGAGGAATTGAATAATATCGGCATAGTACTCATCTGTGATCAAGATGGAAAATAGTGGCGCATCTGGCAGATTGTCATCTAGGTTACTTGGCTCTTCTCCTAAGTCTATCCTCGATAGATGATCAGGTCCTGCGTTTAGTCTTCCCGGTTTCACAATGATTTCAAAATCATACTCCTGAAAGAGGAGTAACCATCTGCAGATTCTCCCCCCTAACACTGGCTTATTGACCAAATACTTCAACGCGGAATGGTCAGTGAACATATTAAACGAGGCACCCAACAGGTAGTGCCTGAAATTCTGTAGCGCGTACACCATAGCTAGACCTTCTCTTTCAGTTGTGGTGTAGTTCTTTTCTGCTGTCGATTTCTTTCTACTGGAGTATGCGATAGGATGGTCAATGTCCCCTTCTCCTGGTTGTGTTAAAACAACCCCTAATGCGATGCCATATGCATCCACATGTACATGAAATGGCTTAGTCCAATCTGGAAATAATAAGATGGGTGCTATAACCATCTTTTCCTTAAGTGTGTCTAGACTCTACTGACATTCCTCATTCCATAGGAATTTTACATCTTTCTTTAGCAATTTCTCCATTGGTGCTGTAATCTTTGCGTAGCCCTTGATGAACTTTCTGTAGTACCCAGTATGACCAAGTACTGTCCTCAGTTTCTTGACTAAGTTGGGTGCTAGAAGGTTTACAATGATGGCGATCTTCACGGGATCTACCATCAAGCCTTGTCTGCAAACAATGTGACCCAACAAAATACCAAATGGTGCACAAAATATACATTTCTTCAAGTTTAGAGAAATCTGGTACTACCTACATTTCTCTAGCATCAGTCTTAAGTCTCCTATATGCTTGTCGATTAGTCCAAATACAGTCCAATCATCAAAATATACTTCTAAGAATTTATGAATGTATTCTTTAAATACAGCAACTACTACTCTAGAAAATATAGCTGGTGCATTCTTAAGACCAAAGGGAATTACCGTATACTGGAACGAGCCCCATTCTGTTGCAAAGGTGGTCTTGGATCGATATTTTGGATGAATTCTGATCTGATGGTAGCCTGAAAAGCCATCAGTGAAGGAGTAGACCTCCTGTCCTCCCACGTTGTCTAATACCTCATCAGTGAACGGTGTCGAAAATGGATCGTGAAGCGATGCATCATTGAGCTTGCGCAGATTGACACAGATCTTGATGTCTCCTTTTGTTTTCTTTTCTTGTACGACCATGGGGCTAACACATTCGCTTTCTTCTACCGGCTCAACGATGCCTGCTGCTAGAATCTTATCGATTTCATCCTTTACTTTTTCTTTGTAGTGCGGATTCAATCTATATGGGCACTGCTTGACTGGTCTAGCATCCTCCTTCAATGGTATCCTCATAACTCCCAGGTCTCCAACTATTCCCTTCATCTCTGTGAACTTGGTGGGAAATAGGTCCTGATAGTTATGTAACAAATTTGCAATCTGTCCAACTGTTTCATCATTCCAATAGTCTCCAATAGAGGCAAACTTAGGTTCTGCGTCTGTGCCAATATTGATCTTTTTAATCTTGATAGGTTCGGTGATTGCTGGAATCTCTAACTGTGGTCCCCCAACATCACGAGCTCCTTCTGACTCCAGAATGTTGGTGTTGCGAGGATCCTTATCCTCATCCTTATCTTCATTGTCTAGCTTTGCTGTGAAATTATAGCACTCAAGTGTGTCTTGCAACTGGATGGTCCACTCAGGTTGAGCCTGCACTAAGATGGTACAGTCCTCGAATATCTTGATCTTGATTATGTCTAGGGCCTGAGCAACACTTGGATGTTCTGATTCAAACGCAAATGTGAGTAGGAAATTGTCTGTCATAAGTGACCATGTGGTCGTCCCCTTGCGCAACTCGGTCTTTGTGTACCAGTTCCTTGGAACTATGTCCAATGTGTGAATGAATCTATGAACCCATTCATCCTCAGGAATGTCCAACTAGTTCTGTTCACATGTCTGGATGTGTGTCCTGGGGTCAGTTTCTCCTGTGTACTTCTGCTGGACATACTCTTTGTCGACCGAAAATCTGATTGCCATCAATCTTTTAATATCATCCCATGATGCGATATTTTCTTTATGCACATACCACCATCATGCAGGTGTGGCTCGTACTGCAAGGTCCATAGCTGTGATCCTCTGCTCATAAGGAATATGTTGCTCAAACTGCTCAAAGAAGTCCTGGATATCTATCAGACCATGATATGATGGAATCTCAGTGATCTCTGCGCCAATCCATCGTAGTGACTTACTCATAAACGCACATCTACGTGCTGAGACTTCATAAGGTCTCTTCTGCCAGTTCTCTAGACCCACATTGGAATCCGATGCGCATGAGCTGTCGCATCGCCAACTAATGTTCCCTTCTGTTGTTGGATTGATGTAGTCATTCTGGTTCACAGTCATCTGGTAGAGACTATCTATGTTATGTTCCTCCTCCTTTGCTCGGATAGGTTCAATGTATCTAGGACCCTGGTGAGGATCTAGTGGTGTGATGACCCGGATCTGCGCATCCTCAAAGGTCATTTGTCTTCTCTTTAGGTCAATGACAGCCTTACTACCGATCACCCAATCGATACTTAATAATTCTGGATACGGTCAACTGTCGCCAATGATTTCTATAACCTCGAAGTCCACAAAAGTGCGAACTCCGTCAATGTCAACTGGCACCTGCGGTAGTCGACCCAATGGTGATACTCACTGCTGATTGGCTAATCTCAGGTGGATAGGGGATCTAACTAACTGAGGGCTACCCATATGTTCCCATGTCTGCTTAGTTAAAACATTCACCTCTGATCCCAGATCTAAGACAACTTCATCCATTTCGAACTCTCCAATCTGTGCTGTGAGTTTCATCTCTCTTCCGGTCCTTGTATGTCCTGTAATATTATGAACAACACGGTGTGCACTGCCCGAGAGAGAAGGTTGCTGACACTGATCGATGATGCGTTGTAGCTCACCAATAGCTTTTTCATTTCTCAAGAGCTTCAAGAAACTGCGAAGGAAGGATTGTATACTTCCTGTCGATTCATCCTCGTCGCATCTTCCTGATGTGGTAGCCTGCGGTATCTGTTCAGGGTTATCACCACAAGGTTCTTCTGCGGTACTCCCCTAGACGGTGGTACCTGTGATCCTGATTGTGTAGGTTCCTCAAAGGAAGCCTTGGCTTCATGAAATTTCTCTTTATTCTTCTGTATATCGAGTGTTGTTGCTTTACTAGGAGCTCTGTGCACCCACTCCTGACTTGTGTTCTTTTCGGTCTCCTGTGATGTTCCACTGGTGGAAGCACCGCTACGAGTCACAATATTAACTCTTGGTTCTGGTTCTGCCTGCTTAGCAGCAATAAGCTGGATTTTCTGGTGTACTGTTGGCTTAGGGTCTTTGATCTTAGCTATCAAGGTAGGGCACTCCTCTATGGTATGATCATAATATTTGCAGTAATTACAAGTAGTAGTGGGGCTCTAACAGTCCCTAGCATAGTGTCCTACAACTCCACAGTTATAACAAGTGATTGGTCCACAACCACGGCCAAAACCCTCTCCTCTGCCGAAGCCTTCTCCTCGTGCAAAGCCTCCTCCATGGCCTCATCCTCTGAATCCTCCTCCACGGCCACCATAAGTCGGATCAGGCTGCGGTCCTGCTGCTAGACCCTATGTTTCTTCTTGGACTCTGTACACGTCATGTTTTCTATCTAACATGAGATCATAATCTCGGTAATTCTGTTCATTATGTCCGACAGAACTGCAGAAGACACAGTATAGGTTCTTAGGTGTCTGTACATACTTCTGAAGCAAAGGGAATTGCTGAGGTGGGTGTCCTTGTGTTTTGCATATTTCACACCATGGCCCTTGCATTCGTGGTAAGGGGTTAGGAGCCCCTGACGCTAAGTATTCTGCAAAGACTGGACAGTTGTCTTTAGTATGACCCTGTGCTCTACATCGTAAGCACCATATGTCTTGCATAACCTCTTTTCCTTTCTTAAGTTCATGTATCTGTAACATAAGGTTGGCCAACTGGTTTTGTAGAGTTGTCATGCCTGCACTGGTTTCAGCTAAGGGTGAAGCTTCTAGCTTCATCTCCATCTCCAACGCGTCATCTTGCATCTGGAGTTTCTGCTACATTAGTGGCAATCTGATGTGAGGGAGCAGTGCTGCAATAAACCATTCCTTATGCTGCTCTGGCGCAAACTCAAAGCTTACTTGGTCTATAAGAGCTTTGAATTTCTGGTCAAAGTCCCATACTAATTCTGATGGTAGCTGCTTGATATCCTTGAGCTCTGTAATGCACTAAGATTCAGAATTAGGTTTCTTGAACTCTTTAATCATGGCGTTCTTGACCTGGGAAAGTGTCTTGGGTACTGTGGTATACTTGTCTTGGGTACTGTGGTATACTTTATGTACCATGTTAAAGCTCGATCTCTGAGTGTAGTGACCAACTGTACAAGTTTAAGGTTATCATCGTTGATTGTTTTAGTGGTCCACATGGCTTCACATAGAAACCAATGCTGTTCTGGGTCCTCTGCTCCTGTACCCTTAAAGGTAGGTAACTTCATATCATCTCCCATTCTATTTCTCTGCGGTGGGTTCTGATTGACTGGATTACTACCACTCGGCAGTGTAGGT
This sequence comes from Pseudotsuga menziesii, assembly GCA_001517045.1. NCBI lineage: Eukaryota > Viridiplantae > Streptophyta > Pinopsida > Pinales > Pinaceae > Pseudotsuga > Pseudotsuga menziesii. The sequence continues at coordinate 121,655 of LPNX010729493.1, read as the reverse complement.
GAAGGTGATGTAGCTGTAGTAGGTACTATTTGTGAGCTACTGGATGGAGTACCTACGGGATTACTCTGAGTCCCGGTCTGTTTCTGTGGGGTATAGGGATGGTAAGGGGTACCCCCCTCTAGTTCTTCTGTGGTACTAGGACTCGGTTGCCTACTATTGTCTGAGCTATCTCCAAATACGGGAGAGCCGAAAGCTACTTTATATTTCTTGCCACTACGTGTTCATCCAATGTCATCAAAATCACTTTCAAACTCTTGTGACATTACTATCTTTACTTATTCATCTGAAATCATGTCCATTACTCCTTTTTCATGTAGCAGCATCTTAATGGACAAGTTTAGATATTTTAGGTGCTTACCATGATATCCTTTGAAGAAGTACCGCTCAGCCTCACTGAAGCTTTTTCTCTGGTCAACTGCAAATTCTGTTACAAAGCCTCCTAGCACACTCGCAAGTCAGAAGTCCACTACTCTCGTAAGGGGATTGTCGAGTCTCTGTACGGTCTGAATTAGCTCCGGTGTCCATAAAATGTTTCTTTTCTTCTTGAATATGTTCCTATATGTCAACTTGGATAACCAGTCGAAAAGCTCGTTTCCATAGGTTGCAAAAAATATGGCGTGTATATCTGAAGCGATATGCTTTTGTAACCAGTCCTGTGTGCTCAGCTTAGGGATCCGATTTTCTTTCTTGGCAAACTCCCTTAGGTTTGAATCTAGCCACTGGTGAAACTCTTCTCTGGTGGGATGCCAACAGAACATTAGTGCTTAGTTGTTCAAAACCGGCAACGGAACCATTTGTTGGTTGCTATGGGCAGACCTGGGTTAACTATAATCAACCAACAACACCTGTAGCTCACTGGCCCTTTCGGGGATAGACCACAAAGCAGCCTGAAGTCTCACCCAAGGTGACTCTAATGGGTTGGCCAAGGACTCAAGTGTCTTGGACCAGGTTCTGTGGCAATCCCACTAGTGGCTCGCAGCTTTTCTAGCTGCGAGGTATCTTCCTCTGCGCGTCGCGCGACCCTCTACTTGCGTCGCGCGATCTCCTCATCTCGTAGCTCTTCTAGCCTTGAGGTATACCTTTCTACCACTGTGCATCCCTTCTCTATATTGCACATTCTCCTGAGCCATGATATCTCCAACCTTATGCATCATCGCGCACCGTGCGACACGCAGCTCCTGCTCAATGCTAAGTCCTTAACCTGCGGTATCGTGCATTGCAGCTCCTCTGTCGATGCGGTATCACCTCTCTGTGATAACCTACCTCCGCGGTTTTGCGCACCTAGCATTGCTCGTGTCGATGTGCAAGACTTAACATACAAGGTTAATCAATACTGCAACTAGAGACTGTTTTACGCAACGCATAGATGATCCACATACAACATGCCAAAGACTTTGATTAATACTTTTCCTTCTATATTACTGTGAACTGATTAACACATTCATTCATCAAACTGTAACCAAAATCCACAAAATGACTGTGAAATGCATAAGTAAACATAGAAAATAATCCAATCACATAACACACGATTTTAACGTGGTTCACCTCCAGGATGGAAGTTACGTCCACAGAACTGTGTTTTCTTTATAGCTCAGGGGAAGGTAAAACACAGTTTTGCTGCACCGCATATGCAGCTCAAGATCTTCTCTCTTAGATCTCTTTTCTCTCTATATTGCTCTCCTACAATATACTCTTCCCTCTCTGTCGATCCCTGCGGATCGTTACATGCATACTCTATAAGCCAGCTACTGGTTATAGTAAGATTGCTTCCGCTAATAACAGAACCAGAGCTTGACTCTATTACAATACAAGATAACTATGTGCTAATAGATTCAATGGCTAACTATATGTTATCTGACTAGATGGATGGCCTAAAATGCCCAAAATTCCAACTAACTAACCAACAAACCAACCAACCCTTTTACAATACAAAATACATCCCTTTATAGGCAGCCCGAAGGTCTTGCCATTACAACACTGTGGGCCTGTCCCAACAGTAACCCAAACCCTAAATAGTGACAGCTAGCCATATCTGTACTTGAGGTAGCCACTTTCCGTCACACCACAACTCTCTGCAGTCTTCCATGCTTCCCGGAACTGATCATGGGTACTATGCATCGCTTCTCTCTTCTGTCCTTCATCTTCAATGCTTCAGCCTCGTTGCTCCTTCTCCTTTATGAGGGTCGTTGAGCCCTCCTGTCTTCCGCCGCTGCCTTCAATGCAGTGGTTGAGCTCTCTCTTCTTGGCCGCTCAGGTACCGTTGCCTTCTTTGACTTTTCTATCTTAAAAGTCATGGTTTCCGGCTCTGCTCTCCAGTTGGAAACATGCTACGGTGTCGTAGCTCTGTCTTATCTTCTTTCCACCAAAACTTATGTTTCCGCCAAAACTAGTAGCTTCTTCTGTAGCTGTGGGACCCTACTCCAGCAGTGCCACTCCACTAATCCCATCTCACAAAGTATCCAAACATTACTTATTTAGTCCCATTAAAAGTATGGAATTTTCCACTAGATAATAATAGAGAGTTTATATTTTGTTCTGAAAAAGAGATTTAATATTAAAAGTCCATCTAGATATTTTTGGTATCAGAGTATGAATTTATGACTAATTTTTAGATTTTTTAATATTTTTTTGGTATCAGAGTATGAATTTATGGCTAATTTTTAGATTTCTTGGAAGGTCTTGGTTCAGGGGATAGATTATTTGAAATATGATAACTGCTTTAATGGTGGCATAAATCCTCAGCAGAGGTACAATCTATTTGTACTATGTTTGATCAACGAGCTTTTTATACGTGGGTCTTGACTTTATAGTATTGAATTTGTCTGGAAAATATACAGGTACCCAAAAATGAGTGAAGCTCTTAGAAAGGCAGGTCGCCCAATAGTCTATTCAATATGTGAATGGTAAGAGGCATTTGTAAACAATAATCTGTACGTTTAATTCATGGTTTAATTAAAGACGCATGGTCACCCAAATCTTAGTTTCATGTATTTTGATTATGCAGGGGTGAGCAGAATCCTGCAACTTGGGCAGCCAAGATAGCCAACAGTTGGAGAACTACAGTAGACATTGAAGACAAATCAGAAAGTTGATAGAGTTCATAGATTCATGGGCATAATGTCTTATTGGGAAGTATAATTTTTTGTGTATAATATATATTCTCTCCTTATAATCATCTGACTGTAAATTGTTTCTCTCAGTATCACATCTAGAGCTGACTAGAATGACCGGTGGGAAGCTTATGCAGGGCTTGGTGGATGGAATGGTAAACTAAAACTCCTCTTGTTTCATGTAAATTATTAGAATGTTTCTGCTAATATTTATATAAGGAATTTCAATCTCAAATTCCAATTTTCTCTATGCATTTGGTCATTTCTTGAGACAGATCCTGACATGTTGGATGTTGGAAATGGCCAATTGAGCATCGAGGAATACCGGTCACACTTCAACATATGGTCTTGAATGAAGGTAAGAAAGGGTTTCAAGTGTAAGATGCCATACTCTCTGTTATAAATTGACAGACTCATGAACAATATATTATTATACATATCTGTGATAACTGCTAAACGCAAAAGAAGGCTAGAACGAAACAAACCGAATTGGAAAAAGAGTAGAGTAGAATAGAGAAAAACAAAGAATACATGGTAGAATTGATGAAGAGTCAATGAATTCATTTCATTTTCTATATAAAAGTGTGCTACTTGCAATTAATAATTTGACTATCTATTTTTAATATTGTGTACTATCATTGTCTCATGTTGGATGATAATCAAATCTGATATCCTCCAAGCACCTCTACTGATTGGATGTGATATAAGGTCCACAACTCCGCAAACTATAGAGATTCTAGGAAACAAAGAATTTATTAATTTCAACCAAGGTCATATTTATAAATTTACAAGAATACTTTTGATGTATATGTTTCAAGGTTAACTTTGTTAATTGACATCTACGAATTCTATTGGATTTGTGCAGATCCGCTAGGAGTTCAAGGAAAGAAAGTCAGCCAGGAGGGGGACATTGAGGTATGAATTATTTTGTAGGTTAAATATTTAGTTTCTCTAAAGATTAATTCAATATCCAAATTCTGTAATTTCATACCCTTTGTACTGTATTTACACTTTCAATGTTTGTATGCTGTCTCTTGTGCCTTCTATTTTCAATCTATGTTTTGTAAGCCTGACCTATTTTCTTTCTATATAAATTTGAACATATAAATGTCTGTAGGTTTGGGTTGGGCCACTGTCCAACCACAGAGCTGCGGTAATCCTATGGAACAAAAGTGGTTCACAAGAATCTATAACTCCCAAATGGTATGACATTGGCCTTCCCTCTAATGCAGTCGTTTAAGCTAGAGACTTGTGGGTTGTATGACTACTTCCTCTTATTTTTCATTATATTTCTATTTTCACATCATTGTCACAATTACCACAACTAAATTTATGTTTTAGGCATTACTAAACTTTTCTGTGGGGTTTCACATAATTTTCTTCATACCCCCAGTGTCAACTGGTTACATACACCTTATCGGATGCACCGCATAGAGCAGTACTTCACCTTCCCTGAAACAAAACGCTCTAATCAATAGCTCAGCTTGGTTATAGAACTTCCTAAAGCTTGAACCCAGCAATTGCTAGAGTGTCTAAGGCAAATATGGGAATCAGCTGCAAGTCAAAGCTACTAATGGGAGACTTGTGTGTCAAAGCACCTGAAGGCTTAATATCTGGATCAAGTTAGTCTATCTTAGAAGGTTTTTTTGAGGATAGAATGCATATGTATGGTTAGGAAATGGCCTGATACTAACTTCTTCCCATTCCCATTTTGACATTGCAGCACTCATACCTTCGATCAAGTTTAAAGGTAAGCCTCACATCATCAGTTGCTTCACATGCTTGCAAAATGTACATTCTCAGCCCTTTGGGCTAAACCCTCACCAAAACAACCTATCCTTCCAATTATGAAGCAGAATGGAATTCCAATTTAAGTTGTTGCTTTATGCAAACAAAAATATAGTTTGTGTAATTTTTCTAGGCCATAATGTCAACCAATTCTTCTGAGTATGAAGCAGAATGGAATTCTAATTTCCAATATGTTGAAACAATAGAACATCTAGGGACAATAAATCTAATGGCATAAGAGAAATAAGTGCAAAAAAATACGTTACCTCATTTTGGAAGGTCTTTGTACAAATAGGATCTTTAGGTTGACCTTGTCTACATTCAGTTAAGTCTTTCAAGGCATGGTTCTGCACAGAACAAGACTGAAAACAATTAAGAGGAATGGCAAGGAAATCTAGGTTTATAATTCAATGAAACAATGCATCCACTTCAAACATAACCATGGAATGATAACACCATATACACATAATTAATGTGAGCTTGATAGTGGATACAAATTTTACAATTACACCTGAGATATTTCATTAGGTTTCCTAGCATTCAAAGATTTCCCATGTTCAGAATTAGGCAAAATAGCAGGAGATTTCCTGCACCCTTCAAAGAAAATCTTTCCTGAATTAACTCTAACTGTAGATATACCATGACTTTGGGACATACTGTGACATTGTTGGATTCTAGATTCAATTTTTTTGGATTCAACCTCTACATCCTTGCATCTTAAGCATCCTAAAGGTTGAATTTTTGTTTCAAGTATTTCTGCCCCAACTTGACCTTCCTTGGATTGGCATGAATACTGCACCAAAGAAATATCACACTCGTTGGTAGACTCTTCACTATCACCTGGGAACACACCACCCTATGAGAGCGCACACTCTTCAATTGCAGATGAAAGAGAGTCAAGACCAATCTCTGAAGTCTTGACCTTGAACTCATATGAGTCTCTGTCTCTTTTTCATCTTTGTTAAAAACTTTTCCTATCATGCATGGCACATATAACCCTGCTATTGTTGCTTCCTTGACATCCTTTTCAACGTTTTCAAGATAACCAAGTTTTCCTCCACCTTGGGTGCTAGGATTCCCTACAATAAAACAGCCTAATAAATGTTACGGTTTCTCTGCACCAGCTGCAAGGATATTAAGTGTTCAGTAAACTATTTTAATTTTTAACATTTAGCTCCATGCCATTATCAATATATAGTAGTAATTGTTCCTTTGGAAATCTTTTTTCAGTATCTATTATTTCACTCTAAACTTCAGAATCTAAATATACCCAAATAAATTAAATTATCTTGCTTCGTACTTTCCAAGTTGAGAATCACTTCTTCATCATTTCCCCACTTTCATGGAAGGGTCCCCTTCTGCTAAAATAACTAAAGTTTGTCCACATTAAACACTATCCAAAGATAAGGTGGAAAATCTAGGTTGAATGTGCTTTTACCTCTTTGTTCTACAATACAAAAAGGTCCATACATTGTTGGTTTCAGCTTCATAAATTTTCCTTCTATTTGTCCCTTCAATAAGTGAAACTAAACCCGTTCACCAATTTGGAATTGATGTTCAACCCTATGCTGGTCACATTATGATTTATATGTTCAACAACCTTGAGTGTTAGGAGAGTCTTGGTAGATTGTTACCGTCTCCCTCCTAGGGTTTCAGAGTGATGTCCTCTCAGCCCTGGAATCTCATTTGAGGACATCAACAGACTATGTATTGGATCCTTTTCTATGGTTGATGGTACAGTAGGGAGGTGTTTATATTCATCCTCTTTTATTTCCACCTCTATTTACAATGTGGTTGTTGGGATTCATATTCGCCATCTCATTCTGCACCTACTTATGATGATGTGTAGTGCTTTGTCATGGTGCTTCTAGGTCTATGGTTGTGGTTACTTTTCTGATTCAATGGTTTAGCTTATTCTATTTTGTCTTTTACATTTTTGTTGTAGGGGTTGCTTTAGCACTCCCACTGTGTGCAACTACTGGATTGTATTTTTGAGCCCCATTGACCTACTTATTTTAGATGTTAGGGAACATCAATAAAATTATCTTATTATATTTATTTTATTTTAAAATTATCTTATCTATATTATCTTGAATCCTTGGCAATGAATTTTGCTCCTATCAGTGTGATTCTTTGATGCGCTTTACATAGTATGGACCTATCAGCTTGTCTTTAAGTATCCTCGTTGTCATTTTGTTTTTGACAGAGTGAGGTGGGCTGCTACATCCATTGGTTCCAGAGCTTTAAAATCCCAATAATGATTTAATTTGGTGTTTGGGAGGGAGGTGTAATGTTGTGCATTTTCCCCCTCTTGTCCCAGCTATGGAGCTATGGACGGTTCTATTATAACTGTGTTGAATATACAACAACTATTCATTGCAATTATATGGATGTTTATGGATGTAAATCTTTCAGTTCCTTACTGTCCTAGCTATCATTACAAATTGTTTTACAAACTAACTCAACCAAAACCATAATTTTCTAATTCGACTGGTACCTCCCTTGGAGACCCTTAACTGGATTGCAAAATGTTCGACCAATTCAACTGGATGGTTTGACTGGTTCAAATCCTCAATTTTTAATTTTTAAAATATTTTAAGACATTGATTGTGGTTAGTTCATTAGTTTGTGTATGGAAGGTTGTTCTTTTCTTCAGCTTGGTGTTCTTGTAAGTTGTGAGGCCAAAAAACATCATACTAGTTATTAACGAGCCTGTTTCTCTTTTCTGAAACAATAAATATGGCTACTCTGAAATTTACCCAAGCATGCTTGAAAATCAAGTGAGTTTCTTGCTTTGTAGCAAGTGATTGTGCATTATCAAGCTAGAAGTTTTAAAAACGAGTACAAAGGACATTAAGCAAAGGGGATGATTAGTATAAAGTTATAAACATAATTAATGGCAAATAATTGTGACTATAGGATTGAACGATCATGTCACACTTAACACAATATATGTATAAATGTCAAACCTTGTAATAGCATCATTCATATCATCAATACACTTATTTTTCTTATTTTTTCCTATTTGCATACTTTGTGATCCAACTGGTCTGGTATTGTGATAATTCTTCATCTTATTTCGACTGCTTTTCACTGCCATTCTTTTGATTATTTGTGTTGAAGTAAATTTCAAATAACGAAAACTTTGATTTCCTTGATTTTGATTCTTTTCGAGGACCCTTTTTATTGGTAGTACAACATTATTTGAGTTCATTCAAACTCATTCCCAGGTACAGAAGAGACGGATTTCTCTATAACGGAAATTAAATGGGAAATTGTTGGAAAGAGTGCATTCAATCTCTCTGAAGGTTGTATATTGTATTGAGAAATGGGAAGATGTAGATCCTTCATGTTTAGAGCATGATTGTAAATCGGCTTCCCAACACATGGCTTTCTCAGTTCTTGGAGCGACTCTTTTTGGAGATGGGTTTCTGGTATGGCCTGCCGCTAGAGAGTTTGAAGAACAGCTAATGATGATTGCAAACGAGGCTTGCTTCTGGGAAAACTACAGTGTTTTGCCATTATGGAATAAAGGATTTCAAAGGTACAAAGCCATATGTGCAAGGCTAAAAGGATTAACTGAGCAGCTGTTTCAGGAGAGCAAGAAGCAACATTACAATGTAAGGATATCATGTCAAAAGCTCTCTCTTGAAAATGTTGTTGCTGGAATTGTGGCTGAATATGAAGGGACGAGTGGAGAGCTTGTTGATGATTTGATATATGGAATTCTATCTTCATCAAATTCCTCGGGTGATTTAAATTTAGCAAAGGAAATTCGTGGCAATGTCATGGGTATGATGTTTCATGGTTGTCTGACAACATCGTGCATTAAAAGTGGTGTGCTCACAAGACTTGCACAACATCCAAAAATTCAATCCAAGGTAAAAGCTTTATTTCATTCATTGTATGTTTATGTTTAATGCTTTAAGCATGTGTTTTTTCTCTCTTATATGCGTGAGATATGTTGTCTATTCTTCTGGGGTTGAGTTACTGATGAGACCACCATTTTGATTTCCAGAATGCATTGCATTTGAAGTACCTTATTCTAATTCATTTAAAAAGTTGTTTTAAACTAGGACTACCACATTTTGGAGGGTAACAAAATCAGTGCCAAGTGATTTCACAATTTGTGATCCACTATTATGATAGTAGATGGATTGATCACACAACTTTTCAACTTGTAGGTTGGCAGGAGGCAAAACCTGCAACGTCTGCACTGCTGCCTCTTCACAACCTGGGGAATTGGAATTACATGATACATAGAACGAACTTCCAACAAACAAATTATTTTCAAGTGATGCTTTTTGTTCGTGTGTTTTATATTTTTTTCTTTAAATTAGCTAGGTTAGACCCTCTCTTACTCTTACCGTATGCTCTACCCTGCCTCTATCCTCCCACAGAAACATACCCTTTCTTATAATGTTGTACTAATGGTAGGTTTTGAACATTTCTTCATGAACCTTGAACTTTCTACTTGTAAATATAACTCCACACCAAAATACGAGACCCAGGTCTTAGTGAGGCTCTTATATTCCATTGAAGAAGAAACACATCCCACGTGGGGAGTCAGAGTGGAAGGCGTAAACATGCGATAGGTCCTAAAGGGAATTGGAACTTAAAACTAATTCATAATCAGATAATCAGGGCAGGGCACTTTCACATTCCACTCAAGCAGGATGGAGACATGCTTTATTACCCTTACGAAGAAATAGTTTCTTGTAGGTAGTTCAAATGGGGAATATGAACCTCATCATGATTTTCTCTATCCTTTGCTTCATCATAAATGTGCATTTCATGGTGAAGTAAATTCCTTCATTTTGAAAGTCACAAATCTTGATAAGAATATGCCTTTATGCAACTGTGCATTATAAGAACACTGTAGAATACCAGTCTCTCCAACCTTTTCGATAGGTTTAGTCAATCTCAAAAGCTTACTAGAATCTAAATTTTAGTGTAGTATTATTTTAGGTGACCATACATTCTAAGGAAAGTCTAGTTCTTATCAATGGTTATTTCTCTTTGTGAACTGTTGTCCAATCATCATGGAAGCTATTTCTAGGTCTAGAGATCATTTTTGCAAGACATTACGGTGCATAGGGAGTCAAGTATCTAATTTTGCAAATGATAATCGTCGAGTCTCCATTAGCAATAAGTTTCTGAATATGCCCAGCTCTTAGAATGTTTATCACTTGATTTAAATCTAAAATAGGCTTCACAATAAGAGAAGAAACCTTCTGCAGTTTGATCACAACCATAGACCTGCTTATTATGGAACCTTCTCAAAGAAAAGGTGAATATAATTTGCATAATTTTAAGTTTATTAATTATCAAAGCAATAGGTTGTGTTTTAATTTTGATATCCCATGATGAGGAACATCTAAAACACCTTGAAGCTCGTGGATTCTTAATATTGCAGTAGACAAGAAGGAAAGTTTTGTTTCTGACTTTTTGTTTTTGATGCAGTGATGGCATTGGGATTCGAAATACTTTCAAGAAGGACTCTTATTTGGACTATGAGAATGATAGTGATGAAGAATGGGAAGAGGTACTCATCACTAAATCTCTTTGGTAAGAGTATTTGTAGTATTTTTATTAGCTTTAGTTACAGGGAAAATTGTACATAGCTCTCAAGAATTAGTTTATCATAAATACTAGTTACTAGTAAGTTGTAATAGTAATAATTATGTAGTTTGTAGATTGATATCTATCATAAATTTGTTTGAATATCATCATTGTCAAGAAATAACAACTTCTTAAAGGGTGCTAGCTCAATGGTAGAGCGCCTGCCTAATTATAGGCAAGAGGTTTGTGGTTTGATTCCTCCGTGCCCTATCATAAATTTGTGACTACAAAAACGACTAAATTTGCATATATACGACTATTAATAGCTAATTTCCCATATCTTAGTCATATTTAGCTTAGTCATTAATATGCTAACATCTAGTAGTTTATTTAGTCGTATATTTGGTCATTAATGGTTACAATTAGTGACTAAATCAATAACTAAAGCATTGTCTATCAATGACTAAATCATTGTCTATCAATGACTAAATCAATGACTACTAAGTCAAGCTATTAATGACTAGTGAAACACGACTAGCTATAAGATAGTGGAAATTCGCTACTATTAGTCACCAACTCAAAAATAGTCGTTTATAGCCTGATTTTAGTCATTTTTTAGTCATTAATTTCTCATTTTCTACTAGTGAAGGGTTATTATGTTCTACCACGAGCACCATTAGGGTGGTCTGCATGATGTATCCCTGAAAGCTTTCTAGCTTCAGGATTTTTGTATCATTTTGTATTCTTGAAATCCAGAGTGCTTTAGATGAGGTCTCATGACCATATTTTTGTAAAAGTAGTTTATATATATATACAGACTCAGGTCTGGTGTTTACATGTGCTTCAAATGGATAAATTATATTTACATGAGTTTTGTGTGTCTTCTACATTTTTTTTAACTTTACAATGGACCATGTTTTATTTTTTTAAAGTTATGAATGGGTGATTTACCAGTCTAGAATGTAATTTTCTAATGAATCAACAATCATGTTATCAGACCTAGGCATATGCCTGTAAATGATGGAATTGAAAGACCTTTCTAACAAATGCACTCTTCGAAAGAGGCGGAGAAGTGTAGGGTTCCTAATAGTGTAAACATGATTTAGATGACAAACCACTAGCTGAGATTCCATAAATACTACCAAACCATGAATGTCCCGAGATGCAGCCTCGGTCAGTAGAACTATCACTTCTTGATACTCGGCAACGTTGTTGGTGGCTGGACTAATACAAACTGCTCCTAAACTGACTAAATCCTGAGCTAGGGAATACAACACCCAAGAAGCTGAAGCAAGGTTCAAGGTATGATGGCATGCACCATCAACAAAACCATAGAAATCCATCAAATATGCATAACCAAAACATGTTATAAATAGTATGGACATAAAACTCAAAACCATATCGAAAATGACAAAACAAACTGAAAGTCAAATATACATATATACAAGGTACCATACATAAATTTATTAAGCATATTACCTCTTTAGGTACAACCATTTGCCAAGTTTCCTAAAGGGTATCCCATCATAGTCTACGAGCTCATAATCCCCTTTCTCTAAGACCTTACTAATGACAAAGGGACCATACCAAATAGATTCAAATGTTCCCTTTCCTAATTTATCATGTCTCTGATCATAAGTTAGGACTAGATCACCTTCATTGAATACATGACGTTGAACAAACTTATCATATTGTGCCTTGACACATTTTTTATGTGCCTTGTTAGCCAAGGCAGCAACTCTTCTACTTTCATCAAGGTTGGTCAAGTACAAAAATATCTCTTCCTCGGTGGAAGTGTTCAGGAGAAGTTCTACTACAAGTTTAAGTGACGGGATTTGACACTCGATAGGGAGGAAAGCTTCTAGTCCATAGACCAACTGAAACGGTGTGAAACCAGTTGATTTTTTTACTGAAGTCCTATAAGCCCAAAGTGTGAAGAAGAGAGTCAAGTTCTAGTTGGATTTGTGACATCCAACCATCCTACACAACATGGTTTTCCAAACCTTGTTAATGGCCTTTACCTGACCATTAGCATGCGGGTAATATGGAGTTGAGTTTTCATGGAGAAAACCCATCTTAGAGATTAACTCGGCCATCATCACATTGCGGAAATGAGATCCGTGGTTAGTAACTATAGCTTGTGGGACTCCAAACCTTGCTATCACATGGTTGAATAAAAATAGGGTGGAAGTCTTACCATCCTCTACATATGTATGCATTGCCTTGTCCCATTTTGTGAAGTAATCGACATCTATGATGATATAACCATGCCCCCTAGCTGAGGTAGGCTTTCAATGCATAAAATCAATACCCCACTTGGAAAAAGGGCCAACTGCAATGATGAGGTGTAAAGAAGTAGGGTGGGAGCACTTTTTTGGATAAAAGTGTTGACAGGGTGGGAATTTGTTAACCGCTTCATGACAATATTTAAAGATCGAAGGCCAGAACTACCCAGTGTGAAGGATTTTTAGGGGTGTAGCCATCCTGGGAAGATGATCACCACATGCTCTAGAGTGGTAGTCATTCAGAACCTGTTCATCCTCTTCATGTATAAGGCACTATCAAAGGATAGAATCGATACTGTGTTGGTACAAAGTATCATTCAAAATGAGATCGTAGTTTGCATGGTGACGGATATGATGACGATAGTTACGGGATATGTCATGCTGAAATATCTGAGTCTCAAGATAAATAATCAAATCTCCATACCATGGATCAGTTATGCTTATCAAGAACAAAAATTCATTTGGGAATGAATCATTGGGCTCAGCTTCTATTAAAGAACATGGAAGGTCACACATCAAGTCCACGAAAACCAAGGATTTCTTGGAAGTAGCCTTAGTGAACTTGAGATCAGATTCCTATAAGATAACAATCCAACATGAATAATTTCCCCCTAGTACCTTACGATTCAAAATATAGTACATGGGGTTTTGATCCTTGTGTATAGTTTTGGTATGAAGTAGAATGCAATGACAAAACTTTTTATAGAAATGACCGTAGCTAGAGATAACTTCTCCACACATGAGTAATGGGTTTTGAAGTCAATAAGACTCTTACTTAGGTAATATATCACATGTTCTTGGCCGTTGGGATTGTCCTGCACTAGAACCATTGCAATGGTTGTAGTGGAGGCAGCAACATACAACAAAAAGTATTATGAATAATCAGAGGGGTGTATCATGGGTGAATGGGTTAGAGTGTGCTTCAAACTATACAATTCTTATTGGGACTGGTCATCCTAGAATAACACAGTGTCCTTCTTCAGGAGACACATATAACCACGTTTTTTCTCTGTGAAGTTGCATACGAAACGACGAAGAAAGTTTGACTTCCCTTGCAAATGTTAGAGCTCGGTAATGTTTGTCAGGGCAAGTAAGTCCAGCATAGAATCAATTTTCAATGCATCAATCTAGATTCCATATTTGGAAACCACAAAGCCAAGAAGACGTCCAGTCTCAACACAAAAGACACATTTGTGTGGATTAAGCTGAATATTATAATGACGACACCTAAGGAAAATATCTCTAAGGTGCCCTAGATGGTCTTCCCATTGTTGTGAATGAGCAAGAAGATCATCAAGGGATTACTCCACGATGTGCTTGATATCATGAAAGGCATATGACATGGCTCATTGGAATGTAGCTCCAGCATTTTTTAAGCCAAAAGGTAAATTTTGATATTCGAAGGTTCCCTGTGGGTAAATGAATGCCATTTTATGCTGATCGGTGGGAAGAATATCTATCTAATTGTAACCATAAAATCCATCTATAAAATAAAATATGATGCTTTCGGGACAATTATCGATGTGTGGAGTAGGGAAATTGTCCTTAGGACAAACCTTATTTAAGTCTCAAAAACTGATACAGACTCTAATAGTGCCCTTCTTCTTGGCCACAGGGACAATATTAGATACCCATTCCATCAGGGGTACAGGATAAATAAACCCCGCCTTCCTAAGTTTTTCCACTTCAGTTTTCATAGCCGCAGGCTTCGTAGGATAAACTTGATGTATTTTTTTATCGAACAGGTTTTCTCATGGGATAGGTTCTAATCTCGTGTACAACAATTGATGAATCGATCGAGGAAATATCCTCGTAGGTCCAGGAAAAAATATCATGGGATTCTTTGAAAAGGGATCTATAACTTTCATTTTCCTATGTCGAGCATTTTTGGCCTACATGAGCATGCTCAATAGTTTCGGGCTTGACTGATATGTCAATCGGGGTTTTCTTAGTGATGTTGCAAAGATTTCCTTTGGAATCTGTGTCTTGCAACAATATAAGTGTTTGTGTATTGGTGACAATATCAGTGCCGTAAAGAGATACAAGGTCAAAATATACCAAACTGGCATTAGTATCGATGATGGTGATCTTCCCATAGGGGTTCATCCATACTCATAATCTCAATGATGGACTCATCTGAAAGAAAATTCTGCAAGAGATAATCTAGAGTAGGGAGGGATGGTTCTAGCTAGTAGGGTAGGTTCTAAGGATCTGAAGCCACTAGATTAAGATCATCATAATGGATATTGAAAGCATATTGAACAACATCGTAAAGTGCTTCATAAGGGCCAAGACAGGATGACTCAACAACTTATTTACCTGTAGGACTATTTCCAGTCATGGAAATCATGTTCATGGTCACTACTTCTGTACTAGGAGGGGCTAAGGGAAATACTCCCATGAGGGTTGAAGCCTTAAACATAGCTACCCCAATCAACTGATAAGGAAGAGGGGACTAAACTAGCATAGGGATATTATTTGCGGTGGGAGTAGTAACATCTTGTGAACAAAAGTCAATTTGATCTATAGTTATAATCTTCCCCAAATGCAAAAATTGGAGAGTTCAAAAGACTGTTGAAGTGACGACATTCATAGCATAGAACCAGTTTCTCCCCAATAGAATATTGTGGTAAAACGGGGAATCAACTACTTCCACTTAAATGGAAAAAGTATTTCCCCCAATATCGACTGAAAGGGATGGCAACAGACCATGAGGCTGGAAACCTCTTCCATTGAAATCATTTAAGCTCGTAGGATAATTTGTAAGTTCAAGATAACCAATGGCCCTCCAACAGGATAAAGACAAAACTAAGGTTGAATCTCCCTCATCCAAAACGGTCCAATGGACCTTTCTCCCAACTACTCTAGTTGCAATTTGAAAAGCAAGTTGGTGGGGTAATTTAGATTTATAGTTCTCCACGTTGAAATGGATTAGGTTGGTGTTATCTGGGTCTACTGCCCCCAAATTCTTTAACATGTTTTTACACTGTGTTTGACATCTTTGGAGTACCTCAAGGGTAGACATTGCACAGTGTGCCTGTGCCAAATATTCAACCACATTATAGAATTGTGAAGCTTGGGCATTGGGATTAAAAATAGACTTCCTGAGGGTACTCTTAGGTGGGAATAAAATTAAAATGAGATTATGTTTCTCGATGATAAGAGGGCCATCAGACGAATATGGAGGAGAACTAGTGGAAGGAACTTTCTCAGAAGAAGGATTTTTGTCGTTCTTCTCTATTGGCTTGTCTTGTGACTGACTACGAGTATTTAAATTGACAGTTTCCAAAGACATCATTCTGATTTCTTCCATAGAATTAGAGGTCCCTTGATTAGACATGTGATCTATCAATTGTTGATGAGATGGGAAGGGATCGGTTAGCACCGCTGGTGTGGGGTTATTCTTCAGAAAATTACTAATTTCTTCACAACGAGGACACTCCTTCGAGAGGTGATCACCAGCACATAACAAGCAGGGGTACTTGGCCTTTCTCTTTCCTTTATTATCATTCTCCATGGTCATAGCCCTAGGATTCTCCTATTAGTTTCTAGGTTTTTGGTTTTTTCCTTTACCTTTCCTCTTGTTACCAGTTGTTTATGTGCTTTGAATGGAATTCACCTTGGCAAAAACCATAGGAGTGAAAGGAGTAGTAGAAGAAGCATTAGGTTTCTTTAAGGGATTAGTTGTTGACGAAGGCTGGATTTAACTGACAACTCCATAAAAAGGAGTTTCCACATGTGGCTTAGCAAGGTCCATGCTGGGACGAGGACCTTGAGGGATTAGGTCATACAAATTTCTAGATTAGGAATATAGCAAGTCCAGATACTGAGCATGACTGATATCCTTCTCTTCAGTAACAACACCACCCATAGCCACATCTCGAGAAATGGGAGGAAACAAGGATTTCGTGAACCAATCCACTAATAGTTGGTCTCAGATGGGAGCTTTAATGAGTCATCTTTGTCGTATCCACTCATGGATATGGTCCAATATATGCGTGGAGGTATTTTAACAGAGTGGGGTCAAAACATCCATACCCATTTCATAACAAATTGGTAGTTGAAAGTGTGTGAGAAAAATGGTTTCCAATGAACTAAAATCCACAAATAAATGTTGTGGAAGTTCAATATACTACTTTGCGGCTGTATAATTCAAATTATGCTTAAAGAGTATTAAACGAATAGATTCATACATCAAGGAGTTCGAGGAACAACATAGATAAAAATTCATGACATGATTTTTTGGATCATCTCCCTTCTTCCCATCAAACATTGGAATGTCTAATGGTAATTTGACTAGAATAATGAGCAACAAAGGGTTGTGCTGAATGGGATTATTAATCAACCTGGATAGATCGAGAAATTCCAAAGGTGCCAAAAATGCAATTTTTTGATTAGAATCAACGTACTAGTAGTATTGATAAGGCATGTGCACACCAGTAGGACCATAGGTTGACTGATACACTGGTTTTTGGGTTGGTCTATAGGGAGATGATCCTCTCGAAGATCCTTCTAAAGGTGGTGGACCTCAAGGGGATTGGCCACTCAGAGGTGGTGGGCCTCCAGGTGGTCATGGACCACCGGGTGGTGGTGGTCCACTAAGTGGTGGTCCCCCAGAAGGTGGACCTCCAGGTGGTGGACCTCTCGTTGCTTGTCCTTCGGGTGGTGGACCTCCAACTGGTGGTCCTTCGTAAGGTGGACCTCCACTAGGTAGGCCTCCTCCAAGTAGACCTATGCCAGGTGGTCCTCCAAAGGGTGGACCGCCATAAGGTGGCCCTCAAGAACCTCTGGCAGTATTAATAGGAATTCCTGCCATTACTGGCATGTAGCACCAATTAGGTGTCCCCCATAGCGTAAACATGTTTCTAGGGTAAGGGATTCTATGATACATAGTTCCTGTAGATGTAGGTTAATAGTTCATATTTCCTACAGGTAGTTGATTCCCTGGATAACCATAACCCCAAGAAGGTCGGTTGACTTTAGGTTGTGCCCCCAAGGGTTGGCCTGAACTTGACAGAGGGTTTACAATATTGGTGTTGGTGGGAGTAACAACCACCGTGGGTTGTCCTACAGTAGAGGTATGTCTGGTACTAGTAGAAACTTCACTAATTGATAACGTAACTTGCTTCGGGGGTTTCTCCCCCGCGTTGGAATGTACTGATACCATTTGATATGAATATTTCCCTCTAGCTACAAAGGGTATGGGAGGACTAGAAACAGACCTAGGATTTGAAACTGTAGGAGTAGGGATGGAGGTTTGACCCAGATTATGAGAATTCACACCACGAGGTGGGATATCATCAATAGGATCCAGAGTCTCACTAAGTGAACGGTATCTAGAAGGCCATGGATCCAAAAGCCAGGGTAAAAGATCTGTTGTACAGGATAATTCACCTAATAACCTAGGTCTGGGGGGTTACCAACATACTCATGACTTGCAGACAGTTTGACTCTAAAAGCACAGAATATGAAATAGGAAAGTAGAAGGACTTACTTGTATTAAACGAAGGTTTATCCTTGCTATCTTCTCCCTCTCTGATTCACTTCCAAAGTCCCCGGGATAGTTCCTCCTTCACTTGTTAATAAACACTCTTCCATATATGAAATGATTCATATATATAGATGCAGGTTAGGCAAATCATATATCATATAGAAATGTAGACATTTACCAATCCACAAGATATGAAACACATATGGAAGAAGTAATATCTTTATTAACAATAATAGAAAGAGTTTAGGTTACAACCCAATGTCTGAACAAGGACTCCTCTGTCACCAAAGGACTCTGAGTTTCTCTGCTCCAAATATTTCTGTAGACAATCCACCAGCATAACTTTTCTCTCCAAGTATGACTATCAAACACCCTCCCCAAGTCCTCTATTTATATGGATGAAATGAGGCAGATCTCGAAGGTTAGCGAGGTTGTGGCAGTTAAGAAGATTAAGTTAAATGAGTAAACTAATCTTCCATTAGCACGAGGTTTTATGTTTTAATGTTGAGGAAACCATTCGCAGGTCTGTAGTAGAGCAACCCGCGAATGATTCGCGAATCTATAGAAGAGCAACCTGCTAATACAAGGATTCGCGACTTGCTGTATAGGAGACTCGCGAATGATGCGCGAGTTGTCAATATAGAGAGTCGCGAATACAACTCAACATGGAAAAATGGCAAAGTAATCAGCTGGGTATATAGGGAATGTACTTCATCATAAGCCAAGGTATATTGAATATAGGCAACCTCAATCCATAAGTGTCCTTTTGTGTGTCGACATGAGGGATATCAGCACTTGGACGGAGAGGTGCCATTCAAGTGTATAACAAAATCCGACATAGGTTCTTTGTGAGGTACGGGTGATAGAATAATTATTTCCACTCTCTCTTGAAAATTGTGTGTTCGGTCAAGAGATGCTTGGATTCTTCTATACTCATCCTCACCTGGTGGAGGGTTCTCAAAATAATGTCTAGTAACCCCAAATACAGAAAGGGTTGACCCCTATAATATATCCAAAAAGGAGCATTAGGGCCATATTCAGTTTCAGTAGGACTATCAATATGACCTTCCATTAGAGAATGAAAGGAAGTGTCAGTCGTAGGAGGCTGTTGGACCAAGGGGTTAACATAAGCAGTGAATTGTTCTCCGCTTTCCACAACTAGGCATCCTTCCACATGGGAGTCAGTTGCGGCACCTTGATATATGACTCCCATTGGGATCTCCCCTATACCAGAAGGAAATTTTGGTGGTAAGCCCTGGTTTCTTTAGGATCATCTAAACAGAAACTCATCCAAATTGTATGGTCAATAAAACCTAACCTAGGGTTTAAAAACTAGAAAAATCACACAAAAATTCCCCTACACAAACTATAAGCCACAAGCAAACTTAAGTGACAAGAGGGGCTGATACAATTCAGTTCCTCACTAGGATTCCCAAGTTTTTGTAACTTTCTATATACCACAGGGTCCAACAGTAAAGCATGGCGAGGAGGATCAACCATCCCTCACCTGAATACTTGACTACCTGGAAGACACGTCCATAGTAATCTCCCCTAGTGTTGTTCCTGGTGTATTTCACCAAAAAGATGACCAAAAGGGATTTTCTCGGATGGTTTCAGGAATCCTAGAAGGGCCTCCAGATATACACAAGGTATGTGGGAGTTCAAATCCGTAGTAGTGTTGTCTAATGAACAATCGTTCATAAGGTTCCTTCCGATATACAATTGACTGCACGAAGTACCTTTTAATATACCTCAAGCGTACGTGAAAGGATGTTCTATATACCAATGGTACGTGGAAGAACTGCGCAGGTCACGGGTTGTAGTGCAGGCAATAAATGACACCTCCTACATTTTATGCTATCGGAACATGTCTCTAACCTATCACTCTAGTTACTAATATTTTTAACCTATAACTACCATTAATTTTAAGTTGAACGATTAGGTGAATGCATGGAGTGATGACAGAAATGTAAAACCATGCAATTATGATATGCAAATTTCTTCACTTTACCATTCAAAGTATGCCTACTTATGGGAAGGAGAGAGTATTTTCTTTCTCAATTTCGCTTCAAAACCAAAACTTTCCCAAATAGTCTAACTAAACAAATATTTTCGAGAATACAAACAAGCAACACACTTTTAATGTGATCTTTGAAAGAAAGAAAATGAGGCGAGATCTCTTTTGCTAACAAGAAAGACAAAAATACTCAAAGGTACACTAAGTACTTTTTCAATTTTCTTCAAAAATGGAAAGATCTAACTTAAAACTATGATATATTTTTTCTTTTGGCAAGACAAGAGTGTAAAAAGAAAGAAGAATATGGGGATATGAAATCTTATGAGGCTAGTCAAGAATCCAATAATTCGTCTTCAAGCAAAATTCAAATTAAATCTAAACAAAAAAATTTATTTTAAAAGCAAAAATAATTCTTTCATGAACTTAACGAAGATTGAAAGCAAAAAAACCAACAAGCAAGTCTTCCTTTTCAGTCTTATCAAGCAACAAGAAGATATCTAACTAAGAGAAAATTCCAAGCACTCCTTTAGAAAATGAAAACTAAGCATACAAGCAATCAAAATGACGAGTGTAACCTAGATTTTGAATTCAACAAAATAAGAATTTACCACATCCATATTTTTATTTTAACTATTCAGATATCTTCGTATAAGCCCAAACACTCACAGAATGGAAAGAAAAAATCCCAAAGTTTTTGAAATGACAAGCAAGTAGAATACCTTCCTAGCACTGCTTCTCGAGGGTTGGTGATAGAGTGGTTCTAGCTCGGCACCGCTCCTCATCCACTCCAACAGAGCAGTGTCACTGCTTCCTGAATACTATGCACAGGTGGTGGCACTGCTTAATGTCCACTGTGCATAGGCGTTGTTGTATCTAAGTGTCAAAAAAAAATGGCGAAAAAGAGAAAGTAAGTTAGAGTAAAACTAGAATCAAATCATGAATTTAACAGGAATATGAACTACAAAAAGTAAGAATGAATCAGATCTGAGCAGATATGGTTATACCGAACCAAGATCTCACTAGATCATCTCGTAGATATGATCAACTGAAACAAGATCTCACTATATCAACTAGTAGATCTGATCAATGAAGGATTGGATATTGGATTTCATAAAAGGGTTTGAAGACCAAGGAATATGAGATGTGCTAAAATCTCTTCCCCAATGGAGTCACCAAATTTTTTGTTGGGAAAATGCACCTCTTCCGGACAAGAGTTGTTCCTCTAGTATGAATGGTTCAGATCTAGAACAAATGAGTTACAACATAGATGGAAAACTTCCCCTAGAAGTTGTGAAGATATGGAATGATTTCTTTTGATAGAGAAGTAGTTGTTTCCTAAGGTGATGTCTCTTATGGATGTACCTGCACAATCACATGAAACAAGAAAACAAGATCAAAATCACCAGAATATAATCCACAATTCTATGTCAGTGAGTAAGGAATCCAACAGTAAAATACATGATTACAACATAGCATGCTTTACAAGAAAGGAACCAACTTTGGATTAAAGATGAAGAATAAATATTACAACCTTCACCTTAGTGTTGTGATCCTCCTTCACATGCCAATGCCTTGTCCCCAAAAGCTCCAACTTTCTCCTTCTATGCTCACCCTACTGATTTGGCTAGAATGTCAATGCAACAGCATAACTTTGCTCTCCCTCAACCATGGGTTATGATAATGCTTTTATAGGCCTTGGGAGGAAAATAATGGTTTATTAAATGGTGGTTGAGGTGGATAGGAGATCCCAAAATGATGGATCTCGATTCCAAGTGGTCCTGAGGTGTAGGGATAAGGGTGCCACGAAGTCATCCTTCGAAAAGCTTCATGGAATCCTATCTTTTCACTTTTTACCAAGGGCATCACTTCTCCTCCACTATGACAGAGTGGTGATAGGGAAGAACCACACCTTAAACAAGAGTAAAATGCAGTGGCACCTCCTATTGTCAAGAGATGGTAGGATCTATTGAAGAAGGTAATGCTCCTTAACTTAAGGGCAGAAGCGGTGCTGGATTTTTATATGCAAGATTGAAGTATGGGCCAATACTTTCACTTCACAACTTGGGATTTAGGGAAATAAATGATGTTTTTCACCTCATGACATGATGATTATGAGATTTATGTGTAACACAAATACATTCCAAAGTCACTACTGTTTAGTATGCAGCTAGCGAATGGGTGGTGGAAAGCATAAAAAGGGTCAAAAACTAACCTAGGAAGGCATGAAACAAGTTCTAATAGACTCAAAAGGTGTTCTTAACTTGTAAGAAGGACTTGAAACATTACAAAATACTCTAAAGAATTCAAAGAAACCCCAAATTTACAAGGCTCTCCCTAGTGGATTCGACAGTTTTGTTGTAGAGGAAAGTGTTTCTATGGCTGGGTGTTAAGAAGCCATCAACATACTAGGGTTGAAAGATAGATGAATATATTTCTGCAAGTAAATGTAAACAATATTTAGAGATTATAATGGTTCATACCTTATTCAAGTGAAGGTTTGTCCAAGCATCCCTTCAATCCTCCTCTTGTTCCTCTTCCTCCAAGAGACCCGGAAAACAAATTATACCTTCCTCAAACCAATATGACCACATGTAAAGAAATGATAATCAAAGCAATATGAAACCCTAATCTGATTAATCATAAACATCTTATCATAAAAAGAGATTCAATGTCCATCAAAAAATGATTGGAAGAGAAAGAGAATCACATATTTATTAATCACAGAAGAAGTACCAATACTACCTTCTCCTCAAGATAGGCACCTCATGAAACCTTGATCTGGTTCTTCTGCTTCTCTTCTCCGAGCATCTCACCCTCCAAGCTATGCAACACAAGGATGAAAATATAGGGAAAAGGTGTGGGGAATGAGAGTCCCAATTCCTCCAGCATAATGATGCAAAAGTTCAAGTCCCTTCTCATAGACCTCTCTCCCTCTATTTATACATTTATGAAGAGATATGGTCGAATAGGGGTCAGTTACAACTTCCAAATTCAATTCCATAACCTCCCAAACCACCCCTAATTCAATTTTTTTGATATTTTTATTATTTATGACCACTACAGGAGGTAACTATGGGTAGCATCAAGGAAAATTCATGAATACAAAAGGTATAACTGTGAGTAGCATGAAGGAAAAGTCATGAATACAAAAGGTATAACTGTGGGTAGCATGAAGGAAAATTCAAGTTTAGGTCAGAAAAGCTTATTTTTAGGGTACTTCTGGGAATTTCCAGGCTTTGGATTCTTCTACAAAGTTGTTCCTAACTCAGATTCCTTTCCAAAAGTCTAGAGGAAAGGTCAATCAGAGTTACATAATTTTATATATGGCTCCTCCAATGTAGGTGTTTTTCAGTGAATTTCATGAAGTGTCGTCATGGAAGTGTCGACATGCCACGAAATCATGGGAACATGTTCAGAGGAAGAGATGTGTGATTTTAGGTTATAACGGACTCCTATTGATACCATGTTGGATTAGTGTAAGGTATTGTGATATCTAATGCTTCTATTTATTCAATTTTTGTGTAATAATAGTTATATTATACTATAATATTTACAATATTAACTCATGGTTTGGTTAAGGGACTTGTCCCATGATTCACCATTGAATCCTCTCCATTCCTTGTGATATTAGATATATTTCTCTCCAGGGGTAACAAGCCCATGATATTTCACTTAATTATTTAATGGCTTAATTTCCTATGTATAAATAGTTTAAATGAAGTGTTTACATTAGTTATGTAAATATTAATAATTAGTCCAACATATAATTGCACTATAATAAAAAACTCGTGATATTAAAACCAAAGAACATGTTAATAGATCATAAATAATTCAACTAGAATAATCACAAATAGATCTAGTCTTTTATGTAAATAACATGCTTAATCATAATTATCCATTTATGCTCATTCTTTTACTAAGCCCTAAGCCAATAAAAATGTTATTTAATTTATGGTTGATAAGTATGGTATTGAAATAATAAAGTTGAAACGAACTTGATAAATTATTTAAAATGTTTTCAAATTAGAACAATTAATCAACTTAGTGATGCAATTATGGATGAATACAAGAGAAATTAATTTCCTATAAACATGACATAATTAATTAATTGTAGTAGTACAATTCATGGAATACAAGACTAACATCATTAATCCAATGAGATAAAATAAACAGAGTTAGAATAATTATCAGATCTTAATTCCAACTGTTTGGGGAATTTCCACATTCCTACGAGCCTTATACCTTGAACAGTTCCTTGATCATTCCACAGGTCACCCATAAGATAGACCAAGAAAAATAGAGAATAGAGACCTAGGGTACTACCATCTATATTTTTTTACTAGTTACAGAGTAGCCATGAGGTTTGTTTTACCAGTTGTGTGTAGATTCCTATAATAAAATATTGTTTTTCATAGTCCTTCTTGTACTAGAAATATACTATACAATGGCACAACTAGGTGCTCAAGGAATTGAAACTAAAATATCTACTGTACTAGGGACCATGTTGGAGGATCTAGTTGGCCAAGTCGACTAGACTCGCTAGTCGACTAATTATAGATTAGGTTGAACTCATAGGTCGTGTCGGTTTGTTGAACCAACAGGTAGTTTTTATAACTATTTTGTAAACATATATATATATGTTGTTGAGCCAGATATATAGTCGGTTCATTTTATTGTATGAACCCACATGTCTTCTTGAGTAATATAATATGTTATTATGTCTACCATTCTTGTCTTGTGTTCTGTTATTGTTGTATGATTCTTTATGTGTATCATTGGTAACCTTGCAATATGATTGATTACAACATTGGTTCCATTGATGGTGGTACATATACTAATGAAATGACTATGAATAGATGATCTCATAGTAGGAAATTAAGAATTGGTGGGAACATAAAATTGTGAATTATTTGCAGAATTACACTAGAAGAAACAGACTGACTGTTGATGTAATTGTAACTTCGGAATGTATTCACTTGTATTTCTTATGTATTGTACCCTGATGTTTATTCCAGGAAGTGTTTGTAATGTAATTGAGTCATTTCATGCCCCGATGTTCTGATCGGGAGTTTCTATAATGTAAACAAGTCATGTAAAGTCAATGTGGGTAACCCTCCTATTTTTCAAAGGGTTAAATTCCCTACAGTTCTGGGGCCCTAGGGTTGTTAGACTCACCTAGTGAAGTCGGCCCTAGTGACTTATTGTCAAGTAAGGAATTAATATAAATAAAGAGTGAGCCTCTCTATTTATCACACACTCACTTACAATCAGTTGTAGCACATAGTTGAGGAAGAAGAAGTTGTTGGGGCTAGAAAGAAAGAGGCTACTATTGTTAGGAGATCATCTTATTGTTTTCGGTTTTACTTTTGGTGCTAATTCTATCTCTGAGGAAGTTGCAGGGTTTTCTCCATTTATGTTTTCCCCAAGGAAAAACACTGTGTTCATTGTCTCTTGTGTTTGATTGTTGTGCTTGTCATTCTCTTGGTTAAAGATCCTAATATAATGCAATCTTAATGTTAAAAATCTAACATGGTATCAGAGCTAACCTGAGAAGAAGACACCATGTAGCTGTGGGAACTAGGGCTTCCTACTTTTTGGATCTCTCTCCAGATATTTTCAGCAAAAGAAGGTTGGGCTGACTCTCCTCCCTAGGGCACATCTTTCTATCGAAGAAAAATCTGATTCTAATCTTTTTCAGCTTTGGACCTGACACTGCTGCCAGAAATTAGGGCTTTCTACAGAAGTGGAATTTTTGAGTGATCCCAGGCCTGGATTGATATCCTCCCCAAAATCAAAGTTTATAGATCAAGATAAAAGCATTTGGTTGGACAGAAATCTAGAAAAGACAAACCCTAATCTACTCCTGAAACAACACTGCAAAAATTCAACTCCAAATCCAGATCCGACATCTTGACTTGGTAAGATCTAAATATTTTGTATTTCCATTTGAGGTTCTTAGTTGAAATGTCTCGTCATACCAATCTTGATGAAAATATTGAGGGAGCTGATAACTTTCGAGCCTGGAAGTATAGGATCTCCCTGGTCCTGCAAGGAAATGAGTTGGACTCGTATATCCATGAGGAGGTTCCAATTCCAGAGGAAGATGAGGCTAAAGCCTCACATAAGAAGAAATCGGTTATGGCAAAGAGGATTATTGCTGATTCAATCAAGGATCACCTCATACCATAGGTGTCCTCTATCAAGACACCTAAAGCTATGTTTGATGCCCTAACCAAACTGTTTGAAGGGAAGAACATAAAATGAAAGATGACTCTAAGGAACTAGTTGAAGAATGTAAAGATCCAGAATGAGGAAACCATCCAGTCATACTTCACCAGGGTCTCCCAGATCAAAGAAAAACGTGAAGCAGTAGCTCAAGAAGTGGAAAATGCAAAAATTGTGATGGCAACCTTGAATGGTCTCCCTAAGTCATGGGATTCTTTCATCCAAGGAATCTGTGATTGGAAGAAGCTAATCAAGTTCAGTAGAATGTGGGAAGAATGTTCACAATAAGAAGCTTAAATAGCAGCTTGAGAATAAAATATGGGAAGTGAAGATCAAGCTCTCATAGTACACTCCAAGAAAGGAAGAAGGGAAAATCATCATCACCAAGGTAAGCATTCTCATCAAAAAAATAATTTTGTAAGAAGGGATCCATCCAAACTTAGATGTTATGCATGTGATGAAAGAGGACACTTTGCTAGAAGTTGTCCCATGAATAGGAATGGATCCAAGAAAAATAAGAACTACAAAAGAAGACATCATGCTCACACTGTTGAGGATGGTGATCCTCCCAGGAAGAAAGTGAAGAATCTTCAAGTGATGAAGAATATGTTCTGATCTCCGCTCTCACGGGAACTGTCACTCATGGAAGCAAAGATTGGCTCATTGACAGTGGGGATTCCAAACACATGACAGGATTCAAGGAATATTTTGAGAAACTATCCGAACATAATTCACCCCATAAGGTGAAACTTGGGGATGACTACCAATATCCCATAAAAGGTAGTGGTGAATCCTCCTACAAGCTAGACTCTGGAAAGTCTATGAAAATGAAGGATGTCTTGTTTGTACCAAGACTAAAGAAGAATCTTCTCTCCATATTGGCACTAGATACAAAAGGCATGAGGGTTGCATTTGTAGATGGCCAAGTCCTAATGTGGCCAAGAGGAAATAATATTGGCGATGCAATAGTAATTGGAGAACAAGAAGGAGGATTATACAAATTTAAGGGCCATCCAGAACAAGCTTTGGTGCATGACACAGTAGAGCCAAATGAACTTTGGAATAGAAGGCGTGCACATGTGCACTATAGAGCACTACCACTTGCAATAAAAACTATTGAAGGTCTTCCAGAAATTCAAGAAAAACATGAAGGAGTCTGCAAAGGATGTGTGAAAGGAAAGAACACAAAGAAGAAATTTCCAAGTAGCGAAAGCATAGCAAAAGGAATCTTGGAAATCATTGACTCCGATGTATGTGGTCCAATGTCATCCAGTTCTTTAAGCGGGTATGTATACTATGTTTATTTTATTGATGATTATTCTAGAAAGACATGGATATACTTTATGAAGAACAAAGATGAAGTTTTCAGCAAGTTCAAGGAATTCAAAGCCTTGATCGAGAACCACACAGAAAAGAAGATCAAGACCTTTCGATCAGATAATGGCGGAGAATTCACATCAAATGAATTCAAAGAGTTATGCAAAGATTCAGGGATTAAGAGGGATTTATCCACTCCATATAATCCACAATAGAATGAGGTTGTAGAAAGGAATAATAGAACTATCATGGAAGCTGCAAGAGCAATGCTTCATGATTAAGATCTTCCCATGCATCTATGGGCAGAAGTTGCCAGAATAGCGGTGTATGTACAAAACCATACTCCACACAAAGTACTCAAGAACAAGACACCTAAAGAAGTATTTTCCAGCAAGAAACCAGAAGTTAGCCATCTCATAATATTCGATTGTCCAGTATACATACACATTCTAAAAGAAAAGAGGACAAAGTTATATCCTTCAGGAAAGAAGGGTATATTTGTGGGATACTCTAAAAGCTCAAAGGCTTACAGAATATACTTCCCAGGATTCAAGAATATCAACATCAATAGGGATGTAACATTTTATGAAGACTTGGCTTACAACAAATCCAGGAAGAGACCTACTGAAGATCCTGAAGAATCAAAATCACCCAGAATTCATGACACAACCATGAATGAAGAAACTCAAGAAGAAGACCGAGAATTTGAAGAACCTCAAGCAATTATAGATCCACCTCAGGAAAATAATCCTCATAAGAGGAAACCTTCTTGGGTACGAGAAGCTATCCAAGGTGTGGAAAGATATGGGGCTCCAGAAGAGAATCACAAATAAAGGAAGAGGACCAGGTCCTGCTCCAGGTATGTAGCTTTATTGTGTGACTTTATCAATAAAGGACCTTCCAACTATGAAGAAGCGGCAAAACCGAAAGAATGGAAGGATGCTATGATCGAAGAGTATCAACCGATCATGAAGAATGATGTTTGCGATGTTGTTCCAAGACCAGAAGGGAAGTTGATTGTAACTTCCAAATGGATCTACAAGATCAAGCATGTTGCAGATTTCGGCATAGAAAAATATAAAGCAAGATTTGTGGCTCGTTGCTTCTCACATAAAGAAGGAATAGATTATGAAGAAACCTTTGCACCTATAGCCAGATACGCTTCCATCAGATTAGTACTTGCTCTGGCTGCAGTGATGAAATTAAAGATACACCAAATGGATGTCAAAACTACTTTCTTGAATGGTGTAGTGGAAGAGGAAGTGTATGTAGAGAAGCCACTCGATTTTTGAGACACATGACAAGGAATCTCATGTGTGTAGATTGAGGAAAGCCCTGTACGGTTTGAAACAGGAACCCAGGACATGGTATTGTAGAATCGATGGATTTCTATCCAGTTTAGGCTTTACCAAAACTAAAGCAGATTCCAACCTTTACTACAAGGTTGAAGATGGCAACCCAGTGATGCTCCTACTGTATGTAGATGATCTATTTGTAATAGGTATGGATGGGTTGATTTCTGATACAAAGAGGAAGCTTGCTACCGAGTTCAAAATGAAGGACTTGGGTATGATGCATTAGGTTCTAGGCATGGAGGTGTGGTAGAATACGGATGGAATCTCCCTCAAATAAGGGAAGTATGTAGTAGAGATCCTAAAGAGGTTCGGAATGATGGACTGTAAGGCCATGACCACACCTATGGCATCAAAACTGAAGCTATTAAGTGATGCTTCATCATAAGTGGTTGATGCTACGATGTATCATTAGATGATTGGGTCCTTGATGTACCTAATGAACACAAGACTAGATATTTGCTTTGCTGTGAACACCTTGAGCCAGTTTCTGATAGATTCAAGAGTCGAGACATGTTCACTTGATTGTTGCAAAGCATATTCTGAGGTACCTGAGGGGTACAATTGATTATGGGCTCAAGTATGAGGTGAATCAAAAGATTAACCTGGAGGGTTATGTTGATTCAGATTGGGTAGGCAGTGCCATTGATAGGAAGAGCACTTCAGGGTGTTGCTTCAGTATGGGATCAGGTGTGATCTCTTGGTTTAGTAGGAAGCAATCCTATGTGGCACTAAGTACAGTTGAAGCAGAGTATGTCATAGCTTGTTCATCTAGTTTTGAGGCAGTATGGCTGAGGAAGCTACTGTCTGATTTATTTTATCTCCAGTTGGATGCTACTTCTATACATTGTGACAACCAGAGTTGTGTGAAGTTGTCGGAGAACCCGATGTTCCATGACAAGTCAAAGCATATCGAGATCAAGTATCACTATATCAGGGATATGGTGCAGAGGGGAGCAGTGAAGCTCCAATATGTTGTGATGGACAAATAGATAGCTAATGTGTTGACAAATCCATTGGCCAAGATAAAGTTTGAATACTTAAGGGAGAAGCTTGGTGTTCTCCAAATCAAGGTTCCCTCCAAAGGGAAGTGATGAGTCTGTGAACCATTCTGACATGGTGAGAGGATTGGTTCCTTCCATGGTAAGATGTAAGGGCTAATTCATTCTATCATGGTGAGAGGATTGGTTCCTTCCATGTCATATGTGAGTGCTGATCCATTCTAATGTGACTGTAGGATTGGTTCCTACCTGATCATATCTAAGCGTTGAATTCCATTCTTGGAATGGAGGCACCTAGTCAGTTACCAGGAAATATTAGTCTGGGACTGAGGCCCATTCTATTGTGACTGTAGGATTGGTTCCTACATGATCATATGTGAGTGCAGAGCCTTTCTGACATTGGTTGTTAGATGTAAGTGCAGAGCCCTTTCGGCATGGAGGATTGGTTCCTCACATGGTCTAATATAAGTGTTGAACCTTTCTAACATTGGTTGTCAGATATGAGTGCTAAGCCTTTCTTATATTGGTTGTCAGATGTAAGTGCAGAGCCTTTCAACATGGAGGATTGGTTCCTCGCATGGTCGAATGTAAGTGCTGAGCCTTTCTGACATTGGTTGTCAGATGTGAGTGTTGGGCCTTTCTGACAGGGTTGTGGGATGTGTTCCCACATGATCAAATGTGAGTGATGGGTGTGCCTTTCTGATATTATTATAGGATTGGTTCCTTCATGATCAGATATACATGATGGGTGGGTCATTCTGACTTAGGGTAAGATATAAGTGCTGTAAGAAGACCTACATGGAGGCTAGGCCTACAACCAGCATGAAAAAGGGTTGGCTCTATAGAACTTCCTATGACTAGAAGAATCAAGAGATAGCACCTGTGATGATGATCTAGTAGAGATGTTCCAGAACCAGAGATGATCCCAATTAAGTGATGATCCAGATCCAGTGATGATGATCCAGATCAAGTGATGATTCAGATCCAGATGAGGATGACTTGAATATGAAGATGACTTGGAGATGAAGATAACTTGAAGATGAAGATGACTTGAAGATGACGAGGAATCGATGATGATCTAGATGATACAGAGAAGAAGACTTGTGCTGATAAATTGTTTTGAGAGAATACCTTCCTAGTTAAAAGGGAGTGTTGATGTAATTGTAACTTTGGAATGTATTCACTTGTATTTATTATGTATTGTACCTCGATGTTTATTCCAAGAAGTGTTTGTAATGTAATTGATTCATGTCATTCCATGATGTTATGATCGGGAGTTTCTATAATGTAAACAAGTCATGTCAAGTCAATGTGGGTAACCCTCCTATTGTTCAATGGTTAAAGTCCCTGCAGTTTTGGGGCCCTAGGGTTGTTAGACTCACCTAGTGAAGTCGGCCCTAGTGAGTTATTGTCAAGTTAGGAATTAGTATAAATAGAGAGTGAGCCTCTCTATTTATCACACACTCACTTACACTCAGTTGTAGCGCATAGCTGAGGGAGAAGAAGTTGCTGGGGCTAGAAAGAAAGAGGCTACTGCTGTCTGGAGATCATCTTATTATTTTGGGTTTTACTTTTGGTGTTCATTCTATCTCTGAGGAAGTTGTGGGGTTTTCTCCATTTATGGTTTCCCTGATGAAAAACATTGTTTTCATTGTCTATTGTGTTTGATTATTGTGATTGTTATTCTCTCAGTTAAAGATCCTAATATTATGCTAGCTTAATGTTAAAAATCTAACACTGACTATTGCAGAAGCAAAGGAGAAGTTTTTATTTGAAACACATGAAACATTTTTTGAGTCTGTACCTCGATCTTTGAAAAAGATACTAGATGAAACAACTGACAGGAGATAAAGAACAACCATTACTTAAGAATTTAACAAGGGCAGGCCACACAAATTTGTCGAAGTGGTTTGAAATAATCATTGACAAGTTTTGTGAGGAGAGACCAGTTGACAAAATAATCTTTGTAGGTAGTATCAAAGAGAGATTCTACAATGACCTCATCGAACAGTTCATGTGTTCGTTTATGACACTCTTGTTTAAGTTCTTGATCAACAAGGGTGTTGGTCACATTGTCGAACCTTGTCCACTACTGATAACTCTGCCATCTAACACAAACTATGAGGCCAAGAAGGAGTAGAAGGAATTTGTTCAAGAAAGAGAGTTGGAGTACTTCTTAAACAAATAGACAATTCTACCTTGGATTTCTAAAAGGATTCTGGGTCAGCTATGGGGTTAGCTGGTCATCTTCTATAGTAGAGTAAAGAAATTCTAGTCTGCTTATGAAGAAAACATCAATGCTAGCGATGAAAAGTCGGGTCAAAAAGGAGAAAAATAGAACACTTACTCACAAAATCACTCTGGATATACATAAATTAGAACAGGAGAAGAGGAGAAAGAGAAGGGAATAAGTTAGAGGGCAGGGAGTTGTGCACCAACAAGGGAGAATGACGAATACAGTGACAAAATAAGAAGCAAATCCACCAAAGTTTATTCATGACCGACATGAAGAGGGAGTTGATGAAGAATTGTCACCAATGGATGAATACTTGTGGATAGAGCATGGTATATCTCTCCATGTAGACATACCCAAGAGAATCACACATCATTCCTTGTTAAATTCTAGTCAACGTTCCCGAGTGCAGGATATTGTTCAAAAATATTTAGGAGTACAAGCTGATGAATTAGGTGTATCTAGTTGAATAGAAGGTGACAAAAATTATTTCGATCATCTTGTAATTCATCAAACGTAAGAAGGAAATTGGGTTACTTTTCAACCCTATCCATCTAATCGCAGTATTCACTTCCTCTACTCAGATCATGAAGGAGCACCCCTAGTAAATCACAACTTTAGATAACACACCAGACTAGCCGGAGTCATAAGCAATGATACCTCAACCTCAGTAACATACTTAGTTATATGTAGAAGGAGTCGACATAAATCAACCTCTAGTCGAAAGTGGAGCGACTATTAGAAAAAAATTATTCGACAGAAAGGAAATTTATGTCGAAAATAAACGTTCAGAAAAAGAAATTATAGAAAGTAACCCACCACCACAACCACCCCCTCCACTGCCTAAATAATACATGTATTCCTAAGATATGGCACACATGTTTGCACACATTCCCCTCTATTGGGGTGATGAAGACCCCAAGAAACACTAGTTTGTGTGTGAATTGATTTGGGAAGTAAATTCATTCAATAGTGAAGACAGACAAATGGCCTAGTTTGTTGGTGATTTGATTAAGCGAGCACTGATATGGTACATGAAATATACATAGAAATCGTCAAATGCCACTAAAGCACAAATAAAATGATAGTTCATGTAATTTTTCAAAACACCAGATGTAAAACATCTTGTAGAAAAGAAGTTGAAGACTACAACCTAGAAACTGACTGAAACAGTTCAAGAGTATGATAAGAGATTCAAAGAGATACTAAGCTAGTTGGAGTATAATATAAATGAAAAATTACTAATCCAATGGATTTTTGCAGGACTCTTACAGAAAATGTGAATGCATATCCAACTGGACAACTTCAACACTTATGAAGATGCATTAACTAAGGAGTTACAAATAGAAATGGATGAGGATTATCCAGTAAATCCTGTTGATAAATACATTGAAGAACAATTGGATATTATGCATAAATATATATAGGATATAAGCCTCAAAGGACATGAAGTCTAGTGTACTACATGCTCAACGATCAAGCATACAAAATACTATTGTCGACAAGAAGAACGCCTACAAGATATCTAGTTTGTTCAGTCAAAATGCTTTTGTGACATATGCTAGGAGCACGACCTACATGTGACAAAATACTATCCATATAATATGAAAAATGAAAAAGCTCAGTGGTGCGTGATATGCAAAGTCAAAACCCATTCGACAACAGGGTGTTAGCTAAACTTAAAAAATTGACAGAATTATCAGGAAGTTTACCAGATGAACTTTATCGCACAAAACAACAATAATAATGAAAATAATACAAGGAATAATAATGACTGAAATGATAAAAAAAATCAAAGGTATGACAGCCGAGGATATGAGCGCCGATATCATAACAATCATCATGGAGGATTTTCAGGTCGAGGTCGATACTTCAAGAATTGGGAGAATGGACCATGCCGACCTATCCAATGATATACGTGTTTAAATGAAGGACATCAACACACTCATTGTCCATACAAGGATCGAATAGATCTTAAATTTTGTAGAATTTGTGTTATTGGTGATCATTCATTGGAGGATTGCCCCACCATGCTTGAAAAAAAAAATAATAATAAAATGTTAACGCCTTGTCTAGTGTTCAAAAATGTGATGTTGTTCAAACTAAGAACTTATAAATCGTTACATGACAAGGCACAAAAATTGGCATGGATAATCCAAAAATAAGAAAAATTAAGAATAAAGAAGATTACCTTAACCTTGATATACAAAAACAACTATATAGTGATGCGCCGAACATATTCCAACAATTAGCTGCACAAGAATAAATTGATGATAATCGATAAAAGATGTCCCAAGAATTAATTAGTTTGACAAATACTGATAATTTTCTTACAAATTTAATCGACTTAATGTACAATATTAAGAATAAATATGGTATACACAAGAAATCTAAAAACATATGTAATGTTAATAAAAAAGATAAAATAATGTCGACCCTTTAGTTGACCTGGAAATTGAAGGTTACCACGTCCAACAAGTCGTTCTTGACTTTGGATCATAGGTAAACATTATGACCAGGGACACATGGGAATAATTGGGTAAACCTCAACTTAATGAATCTAGCATATACTCAAAGCTAGCAAATCAAGGATTAATTGAACCCATTGGTGTCTGGAAGAATGTCGACACAACTATAAAAGGTATCGCTACAAAAGTATACTTTTAAATAACCAATCCTAAGAAAGGATCCAGTTCCTTTCCATATTTAATAGGTTGGCCATGGGGTTGAAAGATGAAGGCATCAATTTCACTAGAAAAATAACAAATAAAACTTAAAGGAGATGGGAAAAAAGCGATTGTTCCAATTCATCCATCTCAAGGGGAACCATGGACAGAGCCTATAAATGAAGAAGTCAATGTTCGACAGTTATACCAAATAAAAAATAATGAGGATTATGTTAAACCAAACATATACGGATAAATTCACTTTGGAAATCCATACTCTATTGGGTATAATTTAGATGCAGGATTATATGATTGGGAAATGGAAAATTACGAATTGCAAGCAAGGGAATGTTGGACCATCCAAGCTATTCCTAAAATTAAAACTCGACAATGTTTCTCTGTGTCTATAATTCCTGAAATATTTGAACAAAAAACTAAACAGTAGCCATCCCTGGTGCCAATGAAAAAAGAAACATCAAGTTGGTCATCACTTAGGTATAAAGAACGATAATCACCAGTACTTCATGTAGAACAATTTTCTAAAAATATAGGTGAACATGGTTGACTTCAAAGTCTAGTCAAAACATTTATGGGACAAGTTGTTGCTCAGTGGTCGAATACCCACCAGTAGAGATACAAACATGGTCAACAGCTTTAGCGTATTTTGTTGAAATATTTGGAGGAAAGAAGTTAACAAATTAGTCACAAATACCAGTCTTTACGCAAGGACAGGACCCTGAAAAACACATCATTATATGCAAAAAAGAATGGAAAAGACTAGGATATAAAGACGGACGAATACGGCCACACCTATTCCCGTCAACATTAGATGATTTTCAAAATAAATGGTACAAAATGGAAGAAGCACGAGGAAAAACATTCATGTGGAATGAAATAAAAGAAAATTTAATTAAGTACTTCAAATTTATACTTGAAGATGACTTACTAATCGAAGCATCGAAGAAAATAAAAACATTTTTAAAATCGACTGATAACAATACTTTGACAGAAACTCGTAACCGACCAAATTCCTCATGCCATAATATCTGGTCAACCAAAATACCACAATTGAGAAGACTTCGACTAGCAACAAAATATACAATTGGAAAAATCTTTCAATCGAAACCTGAGCATCTGAAAAACGACAAGACCAATCAAAACAATATTTAAAGTTGAAACAACAGAAAAAGAGGATATTGAAAGGTTAACAACAAAATATTTCCCATCGGCATTTTTACAATTTAAATAATGGAGTCGAAAAAATTAACAAAAGAAATGCACCATAGTGGATGGATGTGAAAAAAAAAAATTCGATATATCCAATGACGACAGACCAAAAATTGCAAAGATTGGCGACTAGTGGAACAAAGAAGAAACAACAGAAATTGCCAACTTAATAAACGAATTTCAAGATGTTTTTTCTCAAGATTATAAGAATATAAAATGACTTGTAGAAGAGATGGGCGAAATGAAAATAGACATAAAACCTGAGGCAAAACCTGTCAAGAAAAGACTATACAAACTACCACATAAATATAAGGAAATTGTAAAAAAGGAAATCGATAGCATGCTAGCAACCATAATCATCTATCATATTGACCAGTTGGAATGGTAAAGTCGAATCATTTTTCAACCGAAGAAACACGACCTAACACGACTGAGAATTCATGTCAACTTTGGATAATTGAACAAAGTAACACTTACAGACCCATTTCTGACCCCTTTTGCAGACAAAATTCTGAAGGAAGTTGCAAGACATGAATGTTACTCATTTCCATATGGTTTCTCAGGTTACAATCAAGTACATATCACCAAGGAAGACCAAAAGAAAACAACTTTTGCATGTGAATTTGGTTCATTTTACTACAAATTTATGTCATTTGGTCTAAAGAATACACCAGTTGTTTTCTCATGAATAGTTGTTAAATCATTTCAAGAATATATATATACAAAACAATGGTTGTGTATTTTAACGATTGGATAATTTATTCTATGTTGAAAAATCATTGTAAATGGCTACGACTCATGCTTGAAAGATGCCAACAAATACATTTATACATTAATATTAAAAAGTGTATCTTTCCAATGCCAATAGGAATTTTATTAGGACACATTGTATGTAAATAAGGTATTAAAGTCGACTTCGCTAAAGTTAAAATAATTCTTGACTTAAAACCATCAGTAAATACAAAATATGTAAGAATCTTACTTGGACATATAGGGTATTACAGAAAATTAATTCGACACTATTCAAACATGACATATCCATTAGAATAATTATTAAAAGAAAATCAAGAATATGAATGGACCAACGAATGTGATATATTCTTCAACATTCTAAATAGAAAACTAGTCGAAACACCTATTCTACGATTTCCGAATTGGTCGATAAAATTTCCTGTACATATTGATGCATCTGGCATAGCAATCAGAGCGATATTAACACAACCGAGTGATGATGGAATGGACTATCCAATCGTATATAGTACCAAAAAACTAAATAAATCCACACAAAATTATTCAACAACAGAAAGGGAAGCACTAGGAATGGTATTCGCACTTTAGAAGTATCAACATTACTTGCTAGATAATGCCTTTGTGTTTTATACCAACCACCAGGGATTAAAATATTTAGTTAATAAACCTTGACATCATGGGAGAATATGTCGTTGGTTACTATTATTTTAGTAATTTGAGTTTGAAGTCATAGTTCGACTGAGGAAAGAAAATGTTGGACCTGACCACTTGTTTAGAATCGACATAGGGGAAGAACCGACTGGAATTGAAGATGACCTACCAAATGCACATTTGTTCTGAATTGAAGCTATAGTTTCTGAATTATCATAAATTGCCCAATTCTTAGAATAAATACAAGCACCAGAAGGGATGAGCAATAAAAAGAAAAAAATCCTACTAATGAAAGAAACACCTTATAGTATAGTAAATGGATTTCTCGATAAACTAGGTTTAGATGAGGTACTATGTTGATGTGTTCTTGACCAAAAGAAATTATAATGCATGAATCACATTATGTCCCAGCTGGAGGGCATTTTCAATTAGACACAACTACCAAGAAAATCCAATAGTTAGTATTATGGTGGCTAACATTAGACCAGGATTGTCGAATATTTCTAACCAAATGTGACCACTACCGATGACTAGGTCTACCTCTACCAAGTACCAAAATTCCTTTAATATCATTAAACCCAATTCTAACATTCGAAATTGTGGCATTGACTTTATAGGACCACTCCCAATATCGGCTAGACAGACAGGAGCACGATGTATTATTACAGTAGTCGAATATGTAACTAAGTGGGTAGAAGCAAAACCTATAAAAACCTTCTCAAGTGAGGTAACCATGAAATTTATATATGAAAATTGTGGAAATTGAAGCCAAGTGATAGAACAATTACACTCACAAAATTGCTAATAAAACATGCAAAATTCACACAAAAGGAGACTGAAATTGGAGCAAAAATTAATCCTATATTGAATAAGTGTGCATCAGCCAACCTTATGAAGTAATAGAATTCTCAAATATATAATTAATTCATATATTTGAAAGAAATAGGTTGCTATTCGAATTGGTCAAAAAGAAGGCTTATGAAAACTAGTCAAACCCCCCATAGGTGAAAAAAATACTTTCTAAATCTATCAAGATTCTCACGAATTGGATAAATCAAGTGGGCCAGCTAATAAGTGATGGAAAGAGATCAGATCCATGATTTTTTTTGGAGAAAGGGAAGCAGGATGATGAGGAAAAAAAACAAGGCAGTTACTCCTAGACTATCTTTTCCTTTTTGCCTTAAAACTGATGTAAAGCAAGGCATCTTTCAAAAAAGGTAGAACTGCGCTTTTACAAACCAGGAATTAAAGCAGGCATGCTAAAATTGTTTCTAGGATGATTCCAAAGTGCTCCATAACCCAGTTTTAGCATGTTTGACTTCTAGATGCATGTGGAAGCCAATTAGCATAGTGAGGAATCTAGGAATATGACAAAAATGATTAATTAATCTCAAATATGGGTAACTATGGGTTGTTTATTCAAACACCCCCCTTAATCCTGAATTTATGAGTAAATATAAGAAAAATATAGGCCCTAGAAACAAGGCTTAGTCACCCTTTACATACTGCATGTCCATACAAACAAGGAAAGAGCCAAAAACCTAGTGGGAAAATCTTCCCTTAAACATGGACAGGAAAAAAAATTGGGAAATATTTTTATCAATCATACTTCACCACATGATCAAAAATCCCTAGTAGTGATTTGAGATTATTGAAGGTCTTCTCACAGAATACTTTGGTGAAGATATATGCTACCTTCTCTAAAGATGCGCAGTAGAGTAGAGCAATGGTACCATCATGCACAAGCTCCCTGGTATAGTGCATATGGATCTCAATGTGCTTTGTTCTCTGTCCTTGAACTGGATCAATGGCGATTCAAATGGTGCTTTGATTGTCACAATAGATTACTTTTGAAAACTATGATTAGAAACCACATTCTCCAAGTATCCTTTGCAACCACAAACATTGAGTAGTTGCATTCACATCTCCTCTATACTCTGCCTCTGTAGATGAGAGTGCTATGGAACTCTGTTTCTTACTTGACTAGCAAATTGGTCCTTCTATAAGAATGAACACATATCCTGAAGTAGACTTTCGATCTGTGTTGTCACCTGCCCAATCATTGTTAGTAAATCCAACTAGCTCCAAGTCATATTTTGCTTTGTAGAAAATCCCATGAGTCCATTAGGGGAATTTTGAGGTAAAAAATGGGCCTCAAAACAAAAAATGTACTATCAAAATCCACTTTAAACGAACCAATCACATTCTAGAGGATGACATCATCTATAATAGTTGAGGTGGCATTTGTTGATTTAAGGATGCTTATTTGTCAAATTGTAAATGGTGAGTGAAAACCCATAGTTAATCATATCAATGTTGTAAGTCAAGTACTCATTATGAAAATAGTATTCATAGATTATTTGTGAATATAATATAAATGTACTAAAGTACTCTTAAAGTACTTAGAAAGAAAAGTACTATTTATATTTCAATATAAAATAAATTACAAATACCAAAAAACTAAATGTTTTATTCAAATGTAATTATTTTTTTATATTTCAATATAAAATAAATTACAAATACCAAAAAGTAAATTGTCTATCAAAACTATTATTATGTAATTACTTTTTCAATATTTAAAATATATATGTCAAATCTTTATTTAAAATCAAAATCACTTAACATCTTATAATAAGAACAATTTGATCTTATAATAAAAATAATTTGATGATTAATAGTTTTTGTTTTTTAAATACTTACTATCTATAATAATCTATTATAATAATTATTTAAATATTAAAAAAATTATTTATTTATTTTATAAAAACAAAATATTATATTATAATAAATTAGTATATATATTCTCATCGATTGAATTTTAATATTAATACCATTTTTTTTTTAAATTTAGGTATTATTCAAGGTTCATATTTTACAATCCTTCGTTTTAAGATTCATATTTTACTATCAAAGTTGATCAGCTTGTACCCTTTTGAATATTTAGAATACCCAATAATTAGGCACTCTTGGATTTGGGGTTGCAAAGCTTTCCACTTTTCAGTTGGAATTCTAGCCCAAGCCTTTGAGCCAAAAATCCTGAAATGGGCCACATGTGGCTTGTGCCCACTCCAAGATCCGAAAGGAGTAATACCATAAAGTTGCATATGTGGCACCCTGTTCTAGATATAGGATGCACATTTTATATCCTTGGCCCAAAACTTTGGTGGCAAAGCTTTAGCCTCCATCATGTAAGATGCCATCTTCTTGAGTGATCTGTTATTTCTCTTAGCAACACCATTTTGTTGTGGTGTTTAACGAATAGAATGATGCATCTGGATACTTGCATCTTCACAATAATGGATGAACTCAGACTTGACATACTCTCCACCATTTTCAGATCTCAGGATATTGAGCTTCCTCCCAGACTTGTTCTCAACCAAGGCTCGAAAGACCTTGAAGAGGTCAAAAACTTCAGACTTATGCTTTAGGAAGTACACCGAACAAAACTTGGAAAAATAATCTATGAAGGTGAGTGCATATTTGGCTTGACTCGTGGATATATGAGGGAATGGAACAAAAAAGTCACTTGGATTAACTCAAGGGGTGCAGAGGTTCTCTCATGACTAGCTTTCTCATACTTGTGCTCTGGGTGTTTTCCTAGGATAAAACCTTGACAAACTCCCGTAGAAAACTTGATATTTGGTAACCCTATGACCATATCTTTGTCACTCAAATAAAAAAGATACTTATAGTTAATATGGCCAAATATTTCATGCCAAATCTTGCATGCTTCATTAGCATGAGTAAGAAGAGTAGAGGGGTTTGAGTAGGGTTGAAAATGGGAAAAATTGTATACCTTCGAAGTGTGATCTACAATGCCTTTTGCTATGACTTTACCATTCGAAATTTATGAGATTTCAACTTCACTAGGGGAGAACACGACTTTCTTTGGAGACCTAGTGTGAGTCATTTGATACACTGACAAGATATTAGAGGCAAGACATGGAACATACAACACATTATTGAAATTAACATGGTCAAGATCAATCCTACCCTTCCCCATATAGTCAGTCAGAGAATTATCTCCCAAAACTATTGGTGGACCTTTCAACATGTCAAGAGAGGAGAAGACCTCCATTATCGAAACGATATGTCTGGAAGCTCCAGAATCAATGATGAATCTAGGTGAGCTTGAGGTGCCAACAACCAATGCGTGTACTCTCTCCTTGTCTTCTTAATTTGATCCTCCTTCCCTCTTATTTGAGAAATCAGGAAGGGAGATGTTGTTCTTCTCTAGGATTTGGGTCAACATGTCAATTCACTTTTTCATACAAGAGCTCTCAGAATGATAGCCCTTACTGTAGTATGCAGACTTACTCATTTCTCCTTTTTTCTTCTTCTTTTGGAAGTTCCTCTTGGAGCCTGAGGACTCCTCTTGAGACTTTGCCTTGTCTGTCTTTTGCTCAGGTGGATTTTTAGATTTTTTCTTCCTTTTTGAATCCACCTTTGAATCTCCAACAACCAAATCTTGGTCTTTGGAAGGATTGATGGTTCCCATCATTACCAATTTATCTTGTTCCTGGGTGAGGGATTCCATGAACTCAGCAAGATTAGGCATATTCCAAATTCGAGCTGTCAATTTGGTGGCATGGAAGGTCAAAATAGACACTGAATAGCCAGGACCAAAATTTGAGAGTATGCTCAAGACTAGTTGTTCTTCCTTCTTTTTGATCCCACATTGTTTTAGCTGCAAAATGAGGGCCTTCGACTTGGAAAAGTAGAGTTTCAATGATTCGAAGCTACTGGGACTCAAGTTCAATTCATTCTAGATTTGATGTCCTCTCATTTCATCTGTCTTTCAAAAAATCTCTTAAATATTTTCCCAAAACTCATTAGGTGATGTCAATGAATCAATATGAAAGAGGAGGTCTCTTGAAATGCTAAAGCACAAAAGACCATAGGCCTCATCCCTCCTGTTGTTCCATTTAATTTTCTTAGTAGCTGCATTGGGATATTCCTTGGTTGCCATGGTAACCCTGTAGAGACATTTCTCTCTCAACAATATCTCCATCTCATCTTTCCATTTGAATAAATTTGATGGATTCAAGATGATCCTTTGAGATTAGTCCATATCTCAGCAGTTGTGCCCTCCAGTCAGCAGAATGTGCCCCCAATCAGTGATTTCAAGCCTGCAATAACAATTTTGAAGGAAATAAATCGATCTAAAAAGGCTCTAATACCATGTGGAAATTGAACCCAAGTGATAGAACAACTACACTCACAAAATTGCTAATCAAACTTGCAAAATTCACACAAAAGGAGACTGAAATTGGAGCAAAACTTAATCCTATATTGAATAAGTATACATCATCTGACCTTATGAATTAATAGGCTACTCAAATATATAATTACATCAGATATTAGAAAGAAATAGGTTGCTATTCGAATTGGTCAAAAAGCAGGCTTACTAAAACTAGTCAAATCCCCCATAGGTGCAAAAAAGACTTTCCAAATCTATGAATATGCTCATGAATTTGATAAATCAGGTGGGACATATAATAAGTGATGGAAATATATCATATCCATGATTTTTTTTGGAGAAAAGGAAGGAGGATGATGTGGGAAAACAATAAGGCAGTTACTCCTAGACTAACTTTTCCTTTTTGCCTTCAAATTGTTGTAAAGCAAGGAAACTTTTAGAAAAAGTAGAACTGCTCTTTTACAAACTAGGAATAAAATAAATCATGCTAAAAATGTTTCCAGGATGATTCCAAAGTGCTCCATTTCCCAGTTTTAGAAATTTTGACCTCTAGGTGCATGTGGAAGCCAACTAGCATAGTGAAAGAATCTAGGAATCTAGGAATAAGACAAAAATGATTAATCAATGTCAAATATGGGTAACTATGGGTTGATTATGCTAAAAAATATATCATTATTATATTTGGTTTTCCACTAACCTTGGTCAGTGATCAGGGGTCACATTTCAGAAACAAAACAATTGCATCGTTGAAATAACAATTTAAAATTGAACATTGGAAGATTACAACATATCATCCTCAATCCAATGGTGCAATCGAATATTTTAACAAAACATTGACTGGAGCCCTAATAAAAATATGTAATACCAACAAAGATGATTGGGATGAAAATTTTCATGTTGTCTTGTTGGAATACATAATGGCGTACAAATGATCGACAGATCATACACTATTCCGACTTGTTTATGGACAAGAAGCAGCCATGCCTTTACACTTTCGAAAACAAACACCTATAATCATCGACATATTACACATTGATGTCGAAGATGCTAAGAAAGAAGGATTAACACAATTATGCAAGCTAGAAGAACATTGACTGATTGCAATGCAGTACTAAGAGATCCAAAAACGATAAAAAAAAATATTGGCATGATTGAAATATTAAAAATAAAAACTTCTCGGTTGGAGACCTTGTGTTATTGTATAATAGACTAGTAAAATCAATACCTAAGAAACTACATACATAATGGATGGGACTATACATTGTCAAAGAAATCAACATGAATGGATTAGACTGACTAAAAACATTACAGGGAAGTGCATTTTGGAAACTTGTTAATGGTTCCCGAATGAAACGTTACGAAAAAAAATAGTTATATAATTGTAAATAAAAATTGAAAAAAAAACAAATAATGTATAAACCTAAGTTCAAACACGAAGAAAACGCTACAGAAAATCAATATGACAGGACCTTGGATGAATTCTCAGGCATGAATTAGCGAATTAGCATTTGAAAGTCATAACCGCCAACACAATAGACACGATGAATACCGGTCATTCCATCGAAATCACCATGACCTCAACACACATCAGCATAAATAAGGACCAATGGTCCAATCAAGTAATAATGATCATCGACATAGGGAACACAAAATCCAGCATGCATTAAAAGAACCCTCAGCAGACCATCCTTCACTTTCAAATCCCCCATTAATATAGCAATTAATACCTCCATCTACTATGCCTCCACCCGTTCCAATTATTTCCACTATAAATATCGCACTCGATGAGGCTCAACCATCACTATGTGAAGAGCTAGAGAATCAAAGCAACAAAAACCCTAATACTACGTTACATGTTTGTAAACTAGAGAATTCAATCAACATAATGGTGCCTAATAAGACAACTACAATATCTGCAACAAACAAAATTAAAGA
The DNA here is from genome assembly GCA_001517045.1 of Pseudotsuga menziesii. Classification (NCBI taxonomy): domain Eukaryota; kingdom Viridiplantae; phylum Streptophyta; class Pinopsida; order Pinales; family Pinaceae; genus Pseudotsuga; species Pseudotsuga menziesii. The sequence goes on along the minus strand of LPNX010729493.1, from coordinate 76,845 downwards.
GCTAGAAAAATATAGTACTCCTTTGGTATAAAGATTGCATAATATTCACAGCATGAAAGTCATAGAAACATAATGGACAAGAATGTGGAAGGAAATAAAGGATTGGGCATGCAAAAATGGAAAACTAATAGAGGAAACACAAAAGTTGAGCGTGAGCACAATCCTAAGTTATATGAATGCACCTCTGATGGACAACGTTGATGGAACAAAAGACATAATTGTATAGTTCATTGTTAGCATACATCACAAAGGTAAATTCTATTTTGATAGACCTGTCGAAATATCTGGTGACTTGATCTACAAGATTACTAGTTTGTCAAACAAAGGAGAACCGGTACCTATTAGGATAAACCCAGGTCTAGTGGAAAAACTAACAGGAGCAATGATAGGAAAGAATTCACAGGGATTAATAATCAACCAAATCTAATATACCACACCAAATATTGTTGCGAATATTATTTTTGCAGGTATAACAAGCACGTCATGAGGTTCTGACTTGAAACTCGACATGTTAGAAGTAGTGCAGAACATATCGAAAAGAGGAAAACTCTACCAGTGGGCAGAACACCTAGCATAAATAATAAAGAACACTTGTACAGAATTCTAGGAGGAGGGAACCCCAATCATATATCATTCATTAATCATTTGGATTGCAATGTACCATCTTCGACCACTTGAAGATCAGGAGTTCAATGAACCAAAAAGAATATCCATGTGGAATTTCAAGTCCATTACGACAACTAGTTGTCGAATGGGATCAAATACAGCCAACCTTTGGTTGGATACTTGGTTCCAGGATTTAAAAATTAAAACGTCTAGATGGAGGGTACCAAAACATATATGATGATGTTTTCCACCGACTTCATACATTCAGTTGGAATTAGACCATACATCGGTCTGGTATCTACAAGGGGATGGAGGAAATGTTGAACCACTCGAGTTCTATCCTTCAGTCAAAGAAATCTTCTTTGAGCTTAGTCGACGGTCTAACACTAAGTTAAGACATACCAATGATAACAAAGAAAGTCGATCAACCCATAATTGAACCTCTGACTGATTAGGAAAAATAAGAATATTATGAAGTTTGACTTCATATTAGCATTTTTACTTTTGATAAGGATAGCATTGTTGACATCAACCATATATGGGTCACCATAACAAAAATAAAACAACATCCATAGGAGGAGGAAACACTAACAAATGAAGGTACCCAATATGACACCCCTCTTCTCAAGTATGCAATGACGAAGGAAAATATCCAGCACCTAGCTGACGAGCTATTTAAGGCTCGATAGAAAAGGAAGAACCTGATGAGAGGAAAAAAAAGAGAAATATTATACTTCAAGCACCATCAGATGATGACAACGAGGAGCTATATTCTATCTCATCATAGATTATAGAGGATGCTACCAAAAACAAGATACTAGTCGATGAACAGTTCTGGAAGTTCATCACATAAGGAGAAAAACAAGGAAAATCAAAATAAAAGAAAGCAAAAAATCTTACCCCACATGTTGTCGATCAATTCGACCTCACTCACACCCCACCACCTCCATCCCGGACTAAAATTTTTGAAGAAGTTTTACCAACTTTGACAACTATTACACCAACGACCACCATGAATCGATGCTTACAAGCATTACCAGCACATCTCCGTACCATAATGGAAAAAGACAGTGACCACTAGGACTTTATAAACCAACTCTCATTTATTTTCCCAAATGTTTAGAAAATAATGATAACAAAACTGGTTATCACCTCAAATGCCCCACAATAGATTTTAGTCATTCCACCAAATCCCAACCAACCACAAACTTCTATACTAGAAACACAACTCATGGGACATATTCAATCCACTTTCCAAAGGAACCCAGATAGAACCAACGAAATTGTGGTAGAACAAATTTCTTCATTCATCCGTTGCCCCATTGAAAATGCACCACTTCTTAACCCTACCGATGGAGTAGCTGAGCTTACCATTTCTGAAGAGTTTTTCAAAGTTGTTGATCCAGTCAAGCAAGCAAAAAGGAACGAAGAGATAGTCAAAAATGTTGAATTTGTTGAAGAAGGCGTAATAGTCGAAACAAACGAAACTTTCAATAACTCTTTACCGACAGGTTCCACCACGACATTTCTACCATCAAATTCCAAGAAACCACCACCCCTCCCTTCACCTATACCACCTATTCAAGCATCACCTGTCAATCCACCACCCGACACCCATCTACTAAACTCTATTATATCTATTATAGCTATAGATAAAATACATGCTACACCTTCACCTACAAAAGAGATTGAAAGGAAAAACAGAGAGCAGGAGTGGAGGAGAAGAAAAGAAAGAAAAGAAAAGAATAAGAAAGATAAAGAACACCAAAAACAACTACAACAAGATCCATGACAGATGCATTCTGTAATCCACCTATCTCACTTGGGTTTGACAACAACAATAAACACATAGAAGGTAAGAGAAGAATATCTAGACCTATTGGTAGATCTAATTAATAAATATTCCAAAATTAGAAGAGAGAAAAATAAGGAACAACTAAAGAATATGAAGATACAACAAACCGAATTCTTAAACAAGTGTGAAAATATGGCAACGCAATTCATCAAAATTCCATAAAGGGTCAACATAGACAAACCATTGGACAACGCATACCAACTGTTCGAAAGTGTCATGTTGAAAATTCAAGAGCAGTTGCAATAAAGGAGACAAGAGCAGGAAGATGAGACTACATTGTTACTGAGAAATCAGTATATGACATTTTCGAAAGCCTACAACTTGTTGGGGAAATATATCACATATTCCATTGTAAGAGAGGAGGTCTTTAGATAATGGTGCATGCATTATTGCCAAGCATTTGAACAAGTATAGAAGACTTGTGAACTCATTAGTTCACTTCAGAACCGTCAACAAAAAAAACGAAAGCAATGGCACAAACAACTCATGACCAACTCATGCTAGAAATGACAAAACTAGAAAAGCAATAGCATCAATGGATTAGCCAGGCCAGATCGGGCCTCGTCAGTCTCAACAAGATCATGCCACATATGAAAAGATTACTTGTGGCTGCTGAAGAAAAGGCATAAATTTTGGGGACCGACATGATCAATATCCTTAGCATAGACAAGCATCAAAAGGTAGAGAACTTGTCGAATCTCACTAATTTAACCATAGACATTCAGAAGGAACTTTGCACTTTGGAGGAATTCCAACACCAATTGTCAATTACCGTAGAATCTATTGCGGAAGTATGCATTCAATGACAAAAGTCTATCAGGAAACATATTTCATAAAGAGCATTACAGAACTACTCAAGGCATAAACTATCACCTCCTTGTTTTTTCAGGACGAAGAATATTTTTTTGTTGGGTGAGATGTTGGAGGAGCTAGTCAGCCAAGACGACTAGACTCATTAGTCGACTAAATGTAGATTAGGTCGAACTCATAGGTCATGTCAGTTGGTTGAACTGAAAAGTAGTTTATGTAACTGTTTTGTAAATATATATATGTATGTATGTATGTATGTATGTATGTATGTATGTTGTTGAGTGAGATAGATACTTGGTTTGGTTTATTGTATGAACCCACATATGTTCTTGAGTAATATAATATGTTATTTTGCCTACCATTCTTGTCTCTTGTTTTGTTATGGTTGTATGATTCTTTATGTGTATCATCTGTAACCTTGTAATCTGATTGATTACAAGAGACCATTACCCCTTGTAATGTCCACTCTTTTTCATTTATTCTTTTTCTTGAGGAAAGAGATCCTTTTCTTTTTCATTCAGGATGCTTTTCTCCTATCTTAGGAAAATCAAACTTTTTTTTTCTTTCTTTTCTCTTTAGCCTAATTTCATAAAGTATTTATATTTTTAATCTCTCTTTATCTCTTTTATTTTTAATTAATTAATATAGATTTATCCTCACATTTCATCCTATCCTTCTATTTAGTTTTATTTGGTAACTAATTTAAAGTCATCCTATCTCTAACATGCTTTCCCCCGCTTTAAGCACATGTTCCCCAATAGATATAAATTTAAAAGAAGATAAGTAACATGATAATAATATCCTTTATTGTATTTGATTATCCAAAGCCTAGCGGCTCGAAATCAATAACTCATAATAAGTCTAAACAGTCTAGGTCCTCTAGATCTTAGCATCTCAATACCAACTCAAACATAGTGAGTCTAAGTAGTCTAAGTTCTCCAGATCCTACAAGCTCAACAAAAAATTCAAAAATAATAAATCTAAGCAGTGTAGGTGCTGGAGAGCCTACTAGATCAACACCATTCAAACATAATAATAATAATAATGCAAATGGTCATGACCTGGGATATTAAATATGATTCCCTTGTTACTTCTAATAACAAGAGAATCCTAACAATAAACCCCTTTAAATACATATTGGACCTTATTAAATGAGGATACATTACATTTATGCAATACTTACCATGATAGAAACATAGTGGACCTAGTACACTTAACATTGAATGACATTTACAATAATTATTCTAATAAGACCTTTTTCTACCCCATGCATCCCCCCTCCCACCCAATTGCCCCTATGGATGTTCATAACAATCCACCAGCCTTAGAAATGTGTTTCTTTCAATTCATGATGTGACTCAGGTACAATTGTAAACCGAGGTCCCATGGACGAGTATTGAGGACAATGTTGAAGTAATCCATAGAACCAACCTCTCATGTAAAACTAATAGCCCCCATGTTCAAGTAGTCTAAAAATTACCACCATAAACTAGGGTCCCAATTATTAGTGTTGACCACCATCTTTATGTTGCCAATGTCCCATGTGCAATTACTAACTATAATGCTAAATTAATCCAAGGAAATCACCCATAGACCTAGGTCCCATGTCAAATTTATCGAGTTAACTCCCCAATAGATATACATAAGTTCAATAGCTTGTATAAAATGGTCCCTAACGCACTCATGTAGACCCAAATACGTAGATTCTAACATACTCAATACCCTTGGTAACTACTTGAGGTATGGGGTGTAAAATTATTTTTCCTTTATCTCCTAAAAAGATGGAACAATATACATTCAAGAGAACTACTTCATTAACTTATCACCAATAAATTATCTTCATTTTCCATGTTGTAACAAAATCAGTTCGGGGTGTAACCACATAGAACATTCAACAATAGTCCTTGTATTTATTTATAAAAAATTCTTGTTATAATGGTCAACCATTGTTTATCACTTTAGATGTAATAATCTATTTAAATGAAAAGTGTACACAATAAATGTTAGAAATGCCAAATCATAGTGTTCACATTTCAACACATGAGTTTACCATTCTTACTAAAGTTCTATAAAGGTTAATAACTTAATCAATACCATCACATGTTCTTGATATGAAACCAATAACACAAATTTTTTCATCTATTAAACTCCATACATCAGGGGAAACATCATACTAAGATTTTGGCATTCATTCATGGTCCCATAAAACATACATACATAGCATCATTCATTTCAAATGTGGTGAATGCCTAATTAATTATCCTTATAACAAGATAGTGTCACAATGGAATATTTATTCACAAGATCAATAGGTTATTCCATACAAGTTCAACAAATATCATCAACACATAGAGGCTACTACTCATCGTGATGAAGGATAACAACATAGAATATTTAATGGAAAATACATTAAATCATTTAAGCACATCAATGGAAATAAATCCACTTTGCTCACAACCATAGAACTACATTAGTCACACATTTAAACATGCAAAACTGTTGAATCATTTTCATCATGTGATTACTAGAATCCAACTAAACATGGATGAAAAAAACTCATTTCATAACAATACACACCATGTTCACATGATTATCAGCATCCAACTAAATGTAACTTAACAACATTCATAATAATACACATTATCTTCACATTATTATCAACATCCAACTAAATGTAAATGAACAACATTTAGCTTGTAATAATACACATTGTCTTCACATGATTATCATCAACCAACTAAATGTAAGTGAACCACATTCATAGGATAACAGTGCACATTATATTGATATGATTACTAGATGCCAACTAAAGGTAGATGATTATCATTTATCAAATAGCAATGAAACTGTGTAAGAGATAATAATTAGTTGGTATAGACATCCCAAGAAACTAAATATGCAACTGCAACGTTCCTCCCAACCACAAGTCCTATGTATGACATTTTTTTTTCTTAGACGTCACCAACAAGATAGGAAATGAATCCACTAGGGTCAAGGCACAAAAAAAGAGAATAACTTACAAGAACCCTCAACATAGTTTTAATATTTCTCTCACAGCCACTGTCTATGAATAAATAAGGAGTTTGTACATTAACCATTCAACTAAGCTTTTAAACTAAACCTTATTAGATCATTAAATTTTAACCACTAAGTATGAATCTTGGATTTCAATAAACAGATGTCTCTTTATGTATTAAATATCATCCGTCGAACAAAAATCTCAACTTGTAAACTAATAAATACATAACTAAATATTAAATCTCCACCATTGGGTATACATAGACCTAAAGGTTAGAGCCTTTAGCTCTCAATTATAATAATATATATCTACATATAGACACATACTAGAACATTGTAGCCATCAACTCTTTATGGGAATTCAAGGAATACAAAGTAAATATATAGCCATGGGATCTTAATAGGATGTCAACACACATTAAAATAGGTATTACTTTAGCCTTCATCTCTTCTAAAAATTAACAAACAAGCATGGAAAATCCATCAGTTCTTTTAAAACACAATGCATTTAAATAGAAAGAGAACTCAACATAGTCATAAAAATATAAGGATTGAATCTCCACGAGTAGTCACCCATATTTTTCAACAAAAATATTTATGATTTGAGGGTTGAATCTCAAGAAGGATTCACCCACATTTTACATCACAATTTAAATGTATAATTGGTCAAGTATTCAAAAGAAATTCTTTCCCTGTTTACAGAACAAATTAAATATATATAAAGGGTAAGGCCTTTGAACTAAAGTTTTCCCTTCATTTTCATAGAAAATTAAATATATCTCAAGGTTAAATCCTTCAAACTAAAGTTCTCCCATCATTTACTCAGCACATTAAATATATCTAAAGGGTCTAGCCTTCGAACTGAATTTCTCCCACCATTTACTCAGCAAATTAAATATAACTAAAGGCTTGATCTTTTGACCTGAAGTTCACACATCATTTACTCAACAAATAATTATATCTAAAGGGTCAAGCCTGTGAATAGAAGCTTTCCCACCATTTACTCAGCAAATTAAATATATGTAAGGGGTATAGTTTCCAAATGAGGGTTTCCCAATATTCATGTAACAATTACATGAATAACAAGCAATGCATGATAAAGAAATTCGCTCAATCTTTCTTTTCTATAGTGAACGTATAAAACAATTAGGTATATATGTAGAAAACTATTGTATAGTGGGTCGATTCTTTAAAGAAGAGCGTCGTTGGTTCGTGCAAATAATATACAAGGGAAGACGGTTCTAAAAAAAACGGAGATCACTCTTGTAATACAGAATAAAACATAACAATGGTAAACTCTTGAACAAGTGCCAATTCCTAGGTTTGTCTGTCCGTTCGAGATGTTTCCCTTTAATTCTATATGTAGAATCCAAATAAAACATGTTTTGCCTATGTCAATTTCCTTTCCTTTATATGCAATGGAAATTTCCATCTACCACTTAAAACATAATGCAAATTATATTATTTATGTGTATCCTATGTATATAGATTAAAGGCAGGCATAAATATATATACATATATATATATATATATATCCCTTAAGGTTTAAGGCTATTCCAACCAAAAGGTAACATGTACATATGTATGATTACTTTAAATAAAAAAAGGAATAATATAATAAGTAACGTTCTTTCATAGTTTTGATTGGATGACCATACTTCATCCTTTCATTTCATCCTTCTAGTAGAAACTTTCCTACAACCAACTTCACTCTTATAGATTTAACTTCTTGTGTTCAACATCCTGGTTCAACAAGTTAGATTGCACATAATATACGTTTTTGGAGTAACAACCCCAAGGCACCACAACCTATCATTGCACTTTCAATATGTGTTAGCATCATAAAATATGTACCTATCACAACTTATAAACTAACACTGAAATACTCATTTATTTCTATTATGGTTTATTAAGATTGGCACTTCCAATCAATCTGCCTAGCATTGAGTATGTCAAATTTTAATTCATATGTACATATACTTCCATTATGCATACTCAAATGCATACACATTGCTTGGATGTACTATCCCAGAGTACTTTTGCATACATCTTAAACTTCTCTCTTAAGCTCTTCAAATATCACACATGATTCACCCAACACAAATACGATACCCTTCATTGTATTTTTCTAGCTGTAGGTCATATATGCTTCTTGCGCTACTTAGGTTGTTTTCACATCTACTGACACACCAAGTGTTACTAAATACCACACCAAGTGTTAACATTACACTTAGTATTGACAATACGCCAAATACTTTATCAAGATAACACACTTTCTTTTGCGAAAACATAACACTAGAGGGTATTCTATTCAAAGATTGCTCCACTCTAATGCATGTCCTCTTCATGATGTTCATGTGTGCAAAAATCATTCTAACCATAGGTCTTACAAATTGGGTGTCCCCATGGTCTATTCACTAGCACCTAGCTTGTTGGGGGAATCTCATACATATTCACAAATTTTCCTTCTCATTTTTATTAACGTAGATCTAGTTTATGTTAGTAGGGTGAGAGTGTTTATTCATTTATTTATTCTTGCATTTCCAACTACAAGGAAAGGGACATTAAGTAGAGGCTATAGTGGATGCTCCTCTCAAAATATCTCAAATATTTGTTTATAGTGAAAGTCACTAGGAGAGGTTCACAACCAGAGGTTGTAGAACATGTTTTTTCTTTCATGCGTTTATAAAAAACACACATCGGTGCGTCTTTAAACATCACACACTAGTACCACCAAAAAAATCATGTTGCATCACGAAAAAAAAATCAATGAAAAGAAATTTGCAAGATACGAGGAAATTTTCTAAAACCGTCACAGTGTGTTTTTGGATACGTAACACACCAGTTCATTAAGTTT
>LPNX010729493.1:0-64108 GCA_001517045.1 Pseudotsuga menziesii | reverse complement strand
GTTTTAGGCATTGCTATATGTAATATTGAATAATTAAATTTAATAAAAATTTATATTTAAATACTAAATATTGTAATATGTGTTATCATAATATTTTTTAAATTATTTGTTTGTAAATTAAAAATGTGATATCTATAAAGTTTTGGTTTTTTGTTTTTATATATTAATTATATAATTGTGTTTTTAACCAGGGTAGATCCAAATCTTAGGCTCTTGTGAGCTGAGAGGGATCAAATTTCCCCAAATGCAAACATCTTATCAAATATTTCACTAAAAGAGCTATTGAAAGATTACATTGCATTTATTTTAATTTAAATTATCCATATTATAGTGTTTTAACTTTTTTAAAATGCAATTTAATTATTTTTGTACAAAACCTAGCTTAAAGACTTAAAATCAATATATAACTCCAACTTCAAACTTCATTTCTTTTTAATGACAAACATTAAACTTCAAGATCTACGAAGAATTCCACACTATTAAAGTTGTCAATTAATGGGTTAATTCAAGCTTCATTTCCTTTTAATGACAAACATTAAGTTGTGAGGGTTAATTCTTGATACGACGACTGCTCAAAGTCTAGCAATTTTTTAAATTATGCATTTAATTTAAATTTATGTTCTAACAAAATATTCACTTCATAGTATGCATATTGGCTTTTACAACACAATAGTTCTCTTAAATGCAATGTAATTTTTCAATAGCTCATTTAGTGAAATATCTACTAAGAGGTTTGCATTTGGGGAGATTTGATCCCTCTCGGCGCTTGATAGAGCCTAAGATTTGGATCTACGCTGGTCTATTAGCAAAGCAGTGATTCCTACACATTAAAAATTTAATGTAGTATAAGAAATCATAATTCAACGGTTCTGCTAGTGCATGTCAGTGCACTAATTTTTTGTTCTTTGATGTGCCATAGACATAACATGAACACAAATTTAAAAACACACTAGTTATGTGTATTATAGTGCACAGTCATGATAATAAAATTTTAAATTTATGGATATATATTAGCAGTGGGTTGTGTTAGTTTAGTGCACCGAAGACAATGCTTAAAATGTAAAAGCACACTCTGGGAAGTGTGTTAGTTTTATATTGGCACACCATGATTCAATTTTTTGCAAAAAAATAATTTTTTTTATTTTAGTACATTTAATTCTGATATAATGTTTTTATATGTATTTTTATGAGACTAATTTATGTTATGTGTGATACAAATACATGAGAATCATGAGGTTAGGGAGTTGGAGGAAGCACAAGTTGACCAGTATAACTTCCAGAGAGAGTGTGAGGCGAGGGAGAGGACGATAGATTTATACCCTTGTCCTATTACTCCACATATGAGACACCTCTTGAGAGTTGTTTACCTCTTCAATTTCTATGAGGACCAAACATCACTCAAGGGGAATAGTACATTCCTCACCCAATTGATCTCACATTGGGATCATCATAGGTGGGTGCTTTGAGTTGCTCCTAATTAGTGGTTTCAACCCACTGAGGAGGACATATGTTTTATCACTGGGCTCTCAAGGAGATGTGAGGATCTTCCTCAGTTCCTTGAGGTCGCATCTCGATCTATAGCACTAACTCATCTAATCTACGTTCATAGACATGTTGATCCAACATAATCAACCATTCTCATTTTCAAGTCAATGGTGGGTAGCTTTCCATTACATATTTTGGTAGAGAGGATGTGAGGTGCCTCTCTTTATTGGTGACGACCATCGCACATCTCACCAGTGATGGGCAGTGCATTAACTACCCTCTATTATATTATGTTGAATCTTTAGTGCAGGAAACTAGATGTGTTAGGCGGTATGCTACTTTATTACGACAGTTTTGTTATGCTCTTAATCAATGCCGTGCCTCTATTGGTGCAAGGGTGAACTTCCCTTTCAATTCAAGGCTATTTTGTCTATTTTTGTGATATTTTCGGCCAACATACCATCTTTTGATCGACACCCTCCTAGTTGATGATATATGTTCATATGCGCAAGTGGGGGTAGGTGATGCCCAAGAGGGGCCGCTAGAAATTTTACCCAGGATCACCGTGGAGGTGCTCAAGATGATAGGCGAGGAGGACCCACCTTATCCATACACATGCTTGGATTGCAGAGGGTGTCCGAACATCGTATTCACTCAGGAAAAGCTAACATATGATAGAGGTAAATTTAGCATTATGTTTAAATTAATCTAGTTGCATTTTATTATTTTTAAACTTTTTGAAATTGTTATATTAACTTCATGTTTAATGAAATTATCTAATTATTATTGTTTGCTATATATTTTACAGATGTCATGACATTCAATGCCGATGTGATGCATTCTCTAGCTCACAATGAGGAGGACATGGCGCTGGATGATTACCCCAAGGTGCCTAATTTATTTAGAATTGACATTTGATGCATTCGAGTCGAGAGGTATTGACAAGACATCGTAGATAGGCTTGCTAAATTGTTGGCAAATCGAGGGGATTGTCTTGTCATTAGAGAGATTTTGAGGTAAAAAATGGCCTCCTATGAGATATAATAAAATATTACGAGTGTGTCATTTTGTGAGAAAGGTATATTTACAACTCATGTTTTACACTACAATCTATATAACCATAGTTAAGTTAAATTAAAAGTTGTCATAAACCAAAATTAATTAAAAACATTTTATTGATGTGACTAAAAGTGAAAGTGAGTTTTTGAAAAACATTGTCCTTCAACAATTAATTTCTTTAAATAAAATATAAATCTAAATAATTAAAATCTAAAAAAAAAATTAAAAACATTAATAGTTAAGCAATACTATAATTTTGTAAATAATATATTTGATATTTAAATTATTATTTTTTAAATAATATATTATATATTTAAATTATATATATATATATATATATATATATGACATATTATATACTAATTAAATATTATAACTTATATAAGTAAAAAACGTTAAGTTATATAAGTTATAAAGTTATATAATAATAATTAAAAAGCTTCAACCCTTCACAATAATGTGTGCACGAATTTCAAAACATGAGCTACGTGAACACTTCATAATATGTGAAGTCTGTAAAATTAATAAAATTTTATGGATGTCACTCCCTTCTCATTCTTCTTAATATGTACTAAACTCTTTCTTTTAATTAAAAAATGTGTTTCCAAATTTATCTTTTTTATTTTTCGTAATATGTGATCTTTTTAATTAAAAAATGTTTAATATGTGAAGTCTGTAAAATTAATAAAATTTTATGGATGTCACTCCTTTCTCATTCTTCTTAATATGAACTAAACTCTCTTTTTTATTAAAAAATGTGTTTCCAAATTTATCTTTTCTATTTTTCGTAATATGTGAACTTTTTAATTAAATTTTTTTTTTATATTTATATTGTACCACCAAACTAAGGAGAAATGTACAAGGAAAAGTATATAGTTCGTTTTTTATGAGTATAATTGTGTTTTTTAAATGGTTTGAAAAGACAATTATATTATTTTATTTAAAAAAATTTAAATGAGTATTTTATTTTATGATTTCAAAAGTATTTATAAAATTACCATGGTTAATTGTAGTTTTTAGTTTACCATTCAAAATGTGAGAAATAAGTATCAATGGCACCTCAACCATGGGGTGATGACATCCTCTAAAATGTGATTGGTTGATTTTTATAATACATTTTCTTTGTTTTGATGCCTATTTTTTACCTTAAAATTTATGTAATGACCCGTGAGGTACATTGTGACGAACCCTCACTACGCAAAGTTGTAGAGGATAATTCTTTGTGAGATGAGGAGCTTGATGCAACATGTTCCTAGTGTTTGTGATAGTTAAATGTCATCACTAATGGTAGTTCATCGTCAGAGGAGGGCGTAGATCCTCAACATGCTAGTCCACCACCTTCTCCATTATTTTCCTCAACTAGTGACATATCTTCCACATCTCTTTCGCCCCCCGATCCTTGTCCTTTGCCTTTGACATCTCATCCACCTCCTCCACCTCTAGTAGCTCCTTCATCATCTCCTCTACTCCTACTCAACCTTCCTCTTAGTCCTACTTCATCATCTCCTTTACTCCTACTCCACCAACCTGTCGATCATATTGATCATCTCGTGTTAAGTTTTCAATGGTTATACCCGATCTAATAACATTTAGCATCACAACAACATAACCATAAGCAAAAGGATCATTGAAATATAGACAAGTACAAACACACAAAAGAACACAAAGATTTATCCTAGGAAACCCTCATGGGGAAGAAAACCCAACAAAAATTTCTCTTTATAAGATGTATCAAAGCTACCAGACAAGACCCCGGACATGTGCTCCTCCTTCAAGCAAATATATATATCTCTCTTGTATGCGCTATACACACTTGTGAGTGTGTGTTCAAATGAGGAACAAAACTCCTATATTTATACTCTTTCTATCACTAGACTTTTAACCTAACAAGTCGTCCCCACTTAACTAACTGGGCCTAATTCACTTAGAAAGACTCAATACAATATTATATTATATCCATTAGGGTACTATTACCTGACTTACAATGGATGCTTTACCTCATGACTCTATGATGACCAAATACAATAGTAACATCCTGACAGAGGAATAATAACATCTCCCTTGAGGTACATCAGTGAAATACATTTAGAATATCCTTTGAAGTTACAATATTCAACGCTCCCCCTTAATGGGAAGGGTATTCTACTGACAACATCAGCAACTATAGGAGTAACAAGAGAGAGAGAGAATATGCAAAATCATCAAGGTGATACATCTATACATCATAAGAAGTTTTCAACAATGATCAGTAGCTGGAACACTTACTCTTCAATGTGTTCAATACTGGAACATCATCTTCTACAATACTGAGTCTTTATCTTCTACAGCACTTTATCACTTGATCCTTTGCAGAAACACTTCGATCTTCCTATCCCTTTGTAGCAGCACTTCGATCTTCTTGATCTTTTCCAGTAGCACTTCAATCTTCTTGATCCTTTAGAGCAACACTTCAATCTTCTTGATCCTTTGTAGCATCACTTCTCGATCCTTTGCAGCAGCACTTCGATGTTCTTGATCCTTTGCAGTAGCACTTCGATCTTCTTGATCCTTTGTAGCAGTACTTCGATCTTCTCAATCATTTGCAGCCACATTTAATCTTTTTGACCCTTTGCAGCAACACTTCGATCTTCTCGATCCTTTGTAGCAACACTTCGATCTTCTTGATTCTTTGCAGCCGCATTTCGATCTTTTCGATCCTTTGCCACCACACTACCTATAGTAAACATGATCTCTTTGTGAGTAAACATGATCTCTTTGTGAGATGATCAATCCCTATCACTTTAGGAAATAGGAGCAAGGATGATACAATCCTCCATCAGCCTACTCCCCCTTAACAAGGAGGGTCCATAATATCAACTAGTTCAATCATCTACAACTGAATGTAGATCCCAATCACACCTAGATGTAGGCCCTATCATCCGTAAGGACTCATCGTACTGCATCCTCAGCTTCAAATATAGGACCACTCCTAAGTGAGCATTATACTATGACATCGACATATGAATGTAGGCATACTCTCCATACAAGAGTATTGTTTGCAGTTGCAGATCTTAACCACATGTAAATGTCATCCCTCATCATAGAACATCCTCAGCATGAAAGATGCGACCACTCCATGTGAGTGTTATAGTTCGACGTTCGTGAGGACTCATCAAAGAGAATCCTTTCCACTAAGGTTAGGGCCACCCCCAAGCGAGTGTTATTCTATGGAATCTACATATAAATGTAGGTATACTCTCCATACAATATTAATTTCTGCAAGTAAAATCTCGACCATACCTAAGTATTGGCCCTATCATTCATAAGGACTCCTCATAGGACATCCTCATCGTCAAAGTTAGGACCATTTGCAAGAAAATGTTATACTAGGATATCCACAAATGAATGTGGGTTCTCTCCATGCGAGAGTAACATCTACAAAGAAGATCTTGACCCTACCTAAGTATCATCCCTATCGTCCATTAGGACTCATCTTAGGCCATCCTCAGCATGAAAGCTAGGAGCATTCACAAGTGAATGTTATACTACTGCATCCACAAATGAATGTGGGTACTCTCTAAGCGAGAGTAATGTCTATACAACAATCCATAGCTAGTAAGGATCACTCTTAAGAACAAAGTGTTATATGTGCAAGACCATCCTCAAGAGAGGATACTATGGTACACAAGTGAATGTCAGACCTTCTCAACATCTTCAAGCGTACTTGGTCTCTTTCATACTGAAGCTTCACTGTCGTCACGTCATTGATAACAATCTTATCATCACTCCCTATTTTCCAAGAGGATCCATATCATCAACCTGCTCCTCCATTATCTGAGGAGGATTCATATCTTCGATTTGTTCTTCCTTTCCGAGGATAGTCCATATCTTCGACTTGTTCCTCCTTTTCGAAGAGAAGTCCATATCTTCAACCCATTTCTCCTTTCTGAGAAGGGTCCATATCATCAACATGTCTCACCTTTTCGAGAAGGGTCCATATCTTCAACCTATTTCTCCTTTCTGGGAAGGGTCTGTATCTTCAATTTGTTTCTCCTTTTCGAGAAAATATCTATACCAAGTTTCAACATCATTGTTCCTCCTTGTGAGGAAAGTATTTTCGAATTACACCAATCTTGTAATGGAAGCTTGTTCAACATATCAACAACTTGCTCATCGGTATCCACATACTGGAGTTCTATATCTCCCTTTAGTACCATGTCCCTCATGGAACATAGGATTCTATGTCATCTTTATGAAACTTTGGTTGTCACAAGGAATCACTGTGGTATCCAAATCCATGTCAAATAGTCCTGACATCAATTTTTGAAGCCGTATCACTTCACAACTAGTGGGGCAAGCTGCTATCTACTCCGCTTCAGTTGTCGTGGATTGTTTCTTACTAAACCGTGAGATCATGGTGGATCCGAGAGAATAACATCCACCTAAGGTGATATTCCTTTATGTGGCACTTCCTGCCCATTCTGAATTCATATATACACATAATCTATAGTCATGATCTCTACCATAGTAAATTCCCAAGTCTATCGTACCTTTTACGTACCTCATCACATGCTTTGCATCTATCATGTGAACCCATCTAGGTTTAACTAGATACTGAATTAATGTGTTCACAGCAAAGTATATATATGGCCTTGTATTTGTGAATACATCAATGACCCAATAGTCTTTCTGTACTAAGTCATATCCACTAACTCCAATGATTCATTAAATAACAACTTTAGGTTGGTGTCCATGGGTGTGGTCATGGATTTACAACCTAACATATCAAATATTTCCAATATTTCTACTGCATACTTCCCCTAGAAATAGTCCATAAATCCAAGATATTTCATCTTGAATTCTCCATCTAGCTTCTTGTTGCTTTCTGTGATATGTTTCTCTTTTCCTGTCAAAAATAGTTCATCCACATACAACAATGGTATGATGGGTTCATCATCCATAAACTTGAGGTAAAGTTTATGAAAACATTTTCTTTTGGTAAATCCCAAGCTTCTCAAGAAGCTATCTATTCTTCCATACCAAGCTCTAGGATCTTACTTTAGTCCATATAAACATGAGTCACTCTGTCTTCGACTTCAAATCATTATGGTTGTTCAATGTATACCTCTTCCTCATTCAGGAAGGTTGTCTTTACATCCATCTGGTGTAGATTCAACTTCATCATGGAAGAAAGTGCCATGATGGTTCTGATGGAAGTGTACCTTGATACTGGATAAAATGTCTCTTCATAATCAATTCCCTCTCTCTTGAGAGAATCCTCTAGACACAAATTTTATATTTTTAAAGACTTCCATCGGCAACATGTTTTATCTTGCAAATCCACTTGGAAGATACCATACTCTTGCTTTCTGGTTTGAGTACTATATTCCAAACATGATTGGTATTCTTCCATCAATGCTTCTACCATGAGTTCATCTAGTTAGGTCATCGACATATCCTAGTATTCGGCATTCAACCTCGAAGGTTGGAACCCACTTTACTCTTGGTAAAGTCTTAGTCCATTAGGAAACTATCCATCCTGTCATACCATGTCAAAATCGAAGGCCTATTGTAGTCACTCCCTCTAAATAGAAGTATCATCCTCCCTCTACATTTTTTACTAGAGTGATAGGTATAATCCTCTACTAATGATCTTCTATGTATCCATATTAGGTTACTAATACCAATATCCTTTATCTTGAGCTTTGTCAAAAAGTTCCTCTTCCACCCATATGTGAGCTTGTTGTCTTCTATACGTTTCCATTTTCAACCTTGTAATGAAGGTAATGATATCATCACTCTACGTGATATTCAAGAACCTTATGTAACATGTTTTTCTTATCTATGGGTTCATTTTGAGCTCGTACAAATCCTATTCTACACAGGTGGTTCTTTGCTTGATGTATACTTCTACTTCACTGGAGAAGTGTGTCTAGTCAATATAGTATGTCATGACATAGTCTATTCCCTCTTTCTGAGACAAAACTTGAGCATTCATTTATATACTTGTTCTTGTAGATCAACATGGAAGAAACCATGGAATTCCCTTCAGGTGTCAGAACCATATCTTAGACATCATTCCCCATGATCAACTACTACACTTTGATCATAGCATCTTCCGTATCTTGAAGGGTTTGCATCAATGATGTCACACAACTAGAGTGTATCTAAGGCCTTTTACTTTAGTTTTAAATTCCCATCATACTTTTCTTCACTTTGAGTTATATTTTGTGCCCAAGATGGTCTTCATCTCTCGAGGTAGATACATCGATCTCTTATATTCTTCTGAATCTTTTTCTTCCATCATGGTGTCTCTGAACCTAGGAGCTTCAGATTCATGTTTATGTATGTTTATTGGAGTGAATCTTGAATTTCGTCACTTGTTCTTTGGAACAAGTCTCATCCTTTTCTTGTAGGAGATTGTATGCAATATTTCCTACAAGTCAAATGAACCAATTGCATGGTTAGAAACATTTCATAGGACATATGCATAATGACAAATTCTTATGCATAACATTACAATCTTACAACTATTTTATCCAATACAACATTCATCTACATAGAAACTTTCCAGATGCCTTCGATATCTACCACAACATCATTGAGATTACACACTAATCCAATATGTCAGCAAAGAGGTTGCATTCTAGATAAGTATCAATGGAGTGTTTTATAGCACCATGGGCTACTTACCCATAACATGCATATTAGTAGTATAATTTCATTAATTCAAATATTCTATAATGCATAATACACATCATATATAGGAAATAAAATTCAAATATTTATCTTTGTTTGTTTGGTAGATTCGTTCTTGTGCTTTGTCTTCATGTCCTTCTAGATATGTAGCTTCTTCTTTGACCAATGAGATTGCTTCAATCTAATGCTTGCTTGATATATTTTCTGGATCTGTAGCTTCTTCTTTGACCAATGAGATTGATTCAATCTAATGCTTTCTTGAGATCGTTTATATTTGATTGGATATAAATATGCTCCTCCTTAAGGCGAGCTGAGCGACATACTCATTTTCCCAAAATTGTGATCAGAGTTGCAAAATATCTGATGCCCTAGTTTTCTTCAATTTATTCTGCAGAATTACTTGATATTTTTTCTACTGCATATCCACATTTCCTACTCCTATGAGTATGAAAATTTGTACTAAGGTATCTTATTCTGTCATCCTTCCAACCCCATGGTTTTGAGTATAATTGGTTTCACCAATTGGGACTTATGTGAATTTTCCCAAGGTGACTTATTTCAGGACTGTTCAGCATAGCTAACTTGAATGAACTACCATGTGTCATCATTTGAACTTCGGGGTGTGAAAAATTTACCACGGAAACTAAATTCCATTCCCTATCTGCAATAGCTTTCTAAATTTCATTTGGAACTTCCTAGCCCGTGATATAACAATTCTCCATACGTCACATGTTTAAGGTTGAATCCTGGGAGAGGATGGAACCCTGGGTTGGAGGAATCATATCTCCTATATTATAGCGAATCTGAAATTGAAACCTTTACAAATGGTACAAAAATATTTCATCTTCAGTCTATAAAAGTTTCGGCTCATGGCCCTTCTCTAATCTCAATATATAGTGAAAATACCAGCATGACTAGTTTTAGTCTTCTAGGGTTTTGAGGCATGAAACCCTAATCTTTAGTAGTTGTAGTTGTAGTAGAGTTTTGGCTGCACAAATACTTATTTCAAGGTATCTATGATACCATGTTAGTTTTTTAAAGGTGATACCAGATATAACAACATTTATCATCATAATTGTCACATCCACTCCCATCCGAGGGGACACGACTATGTGTTGCTGCTATTAAACAAGAAATCTAGCCCCATGAACATCATAAATATAAATGCATTTAATATAAAAACATACAGAGATGCATTATACATGAGATAAGCAACGGAATAAAAAAACATCCGTTCAAGCATTCAACATTTTCATTGTAATTCCTAAAACAAATACAGTTGCAAAGGTAAATACACAAGAATACTTATCTTGAAGAGAAGTTGGCTCGCAACTAGATATGTCGCTACAACGTTCCACCCAACCATAGGAAAGTGTGCTCATCAATATCTTGGCATCACTACCACCACTGATCTGGGCATGATGTCCACATGAAACTAGGGAACAACAAGATTACACACAACAAGACCATACACCCACAGTCAAGCCAACACATAGTTGGGTTTCACAGACTGTCTAGCCAAGCCAATAAACAACTGGGTTTCACATGCTATTAGCGAAACAAACCAATATCATAGAGGTTCCTTCGACTTACTCAACTAATCCAAACTTCACATAAAACACACGGTAAACCAATTAACAGATGGGTTCCTTGGACTTACCCAGCCAAGCCAACCTTCTAATCAAAACACAACCAACTATCTAACAGATGGGATTTCTTAGACTGCTAAGGAAACAATCCAACACATGTAAATCATATCCAAACATAGTTAGACCATCCAATAGAGGGGTTTCTTGGACTTACTCAGCCAAGCCAACATAAGGGTGCACTTCACATCCAAATACAAGTTCTGGGGTTGAGGAGAAACATCCTTGGAGCTAAAACAAAAAAATCCAATTGCAGGAAAACACCCTAAGTGAGAAATATGATTCCAGGGAACGTTTAATTGCTTTAATGAGGAAAAAATGACCACTACAAACCATCATATCACGGATATCTTCTCCCATCCACTGGGCATTGGAAAAAACAGATTTGCAACAAAAAAGGGCCCAGTAAAATGGGGAAAAACACCCTGTGAGAGAAATATGTTTTCATGAAACATTTTTTGGCATTGTAGGAGCTGAAATGACCTCCATACACACCCAAATTGTGGGTCTCCTTTTCCCACTCACTAAACAACACAAAAATAGGTTTCCCAACTTGGAGAAATTACGAAAAATGCAAAAAAATGTGTGGGAAGCTCTCAGCTTGCTCACAGGGGGAAAATGGCCTTCTCAAACCCCAAAATCGTGGCCCCTTTCCTCCCAATTTCCCAGCAACATAGAAAACGAATTCTGGGCATGGATAAATGAAGAAACAACAACAAATCGTGAGGGAGAGAGCTAAGCAAGCTTCGAATGCATGATGGGCCCAACGTGAATGAGAATGCGTGAGGAATGAAATATGTGGGTGAATAATGGCTTGGACATGCATTCCCAAGCATTTACTTTCGCAACAAGTAAAAAACATGTTTTCCAAAAAGGATGGCTTCCCAAATTCGAATTTGACTCCCATACTCTTCCCATCCCCATGCATTAACTTCTCGAACCAATTTCTAACAGACTAGGCACAAAAAGACAAAAAGGGTAGATGCCAACTTTATGGGTTTTTCGGTTGACATTTGGCTTTTCCCCATTGGCTAAAGGGTTTAAATTTTTCCCCTTCCCTGTTGCTTGTGAAATCATGCCCCCATCTCTTTAACGTTGCGGTGCATACCTAGTTGTGGTATTTTTATTAATTGCATAGTTACATGATGTCTCAAAACATATTGTTCTTGGCTAGCACATAAACCATTGGCATAGAT
Source organism: Pseudotsuga menziesii (assembly GCA_001517045.1). NCBI lineage: Eukaryota > Viridiplantae > Streptophyta > Pinopsida > Pinales > Pinaceae > Pseudotsuga > Pseudotsuga menziesii. The sequence goes on along the minus strand of LPNX010729493.1, from coordinate 52,044 downwards.
TTTAATTTCTAAAACATAAAACACTAAATCCATGGTGGGACCTTTTCCTTGATCTCCACACCACGATTGATTAACGTTATTTACATCATATGTAATTCAATACCATGGGGTCAAAACTGGGGTGTTACAATAACAACATAACCATAAACAAAAGGATCATTGAAAGACATAAAAGTACATCCACACAAAAGAACACAAAGATTTATCCTAGGAAACCCTCATAGAGAAGAAAACCCAGCAAAAATTCCTTTGTATAAGATGTATCAAAAATACAAGACAAGACCCCAGACATTTGTGCATCCTTCTAGCAGATATCTCTCTCTCTCTCTCTCCTATGTGCTATACATAAGTGAGTGTGTGTTCAAATGAGGAACACAACTTCTCTATTTATACTCTTTTTGTCACTTGACTTTTAACCTAACACATCGGCCCCACTTAACTGATTGGGATGACTTCACTTATGAAGACTCAATACAATATTATATTATATTAATTAGGGTACTATTGACCCAACTTACAATGGAGGCTTTACCTCACGACTCTATGATGACCAAATACAATAGTAACATCCCGACGGAGGAATAATAACATATCCCTTGGGGTACATGAGTAAAATACATTTTAAGAATATCATTTGAAGTTATAATATTCAACATATCGATCATTTGTCATTGTCCAGCTCTATTATATAGATTCTTAGAGGGGGTTATATGATTCAGCTTAATGGACCTATCTTTGCTTATCTAGTTTGAACTCATTTATTTCGACCTAGTAGATGTATTGATGTCTTTAGCTCTATTGGTAGAGGTTTCAGCTCACCTATATCTATTGGAAGAGGTGTTTATATTTCCTCTGGATATATTAGTGGAGGTGATGATGCCTTTGGATCTAGTGAGAGAGATAGTGATGATGCCTTTGGCAGAGGTGGATCAGATATGTCATAGAAACTATTAGACTAGAGATATATTATATTTGACATATTGTATCATCACTTTGATGTTTTATATGCTCAATCTATCCATATATATACTACATGTTTCATGGCTATGTTTATGTTCATTTATATGTTGATGGTGATGTGTTTAGTGTTTGTTAGATGGTGAAAATGATCATGATGATGGCATGTTTATTTTTATGTGGTGTCGAAAATAATGATCATGGAAAGCTTATGTTTACGTTTATGATGGTATGATAATGATGTTTATGTTTATTAGGTGTTGAAAATCATCATCATGATCATATGCTTATGGGAAAGAACTTTGTACTATTCAAAATGTGGGTGTTTAAATCACTAACTATTTTAGTCAACAAAAACATCACTATTTACATTGTAAATTATGTTATAAAACAAGTTGTTGTATGACGAAACAAAATTTCAAACCATTAGAAAGTTTTCAAAGTTTTCAAAATGTTAGCATCTTTTGGACCATTTTTCATATTAAATAAAATTCTTGATTTCAGAATAACTTACAATATATAATTAACACGCATAAGCATAACATATCAACTATCACTACAACACAAGTCAATACTTTAGAGCTTTGTAAATAAACCTAATGGGTTTTTAATTTTGGTCTAAATTTTAGCATCCTTTGGACCATTTTTCATATTAAATAATTGCAACCTAAATTTTGTCGACAATTTAAAGTACGGTTTGATGTATAGTTTGATGTATAATTAGTTAAAAAAAAAAATTGGAAGTATGGTTGGTTGTTAGGTTATCATAATTCTTAGGTTAAAAAATGGATTGTAGTAATGGTCATTGAAAATTTGGGAACTTATGTTTCATGTAATTTAATACAAGTTAATTTTTTATTTTTACATAATTTAATTGAATTAAAAATATGATTGAATTAAATTATTTTTTGAATTTGGTATTGTTAATAGATGAAGTTGTGGCAACTCTATGATTTATGATTGTTGTATAATTTGTCATAGTATCATGTATATAATATTTGTATAGTTTGTCATAGTATTATGTTTATGTAATAATAAATTTTTTATTTGGTTTTGAAATTGTTCTTGTATAATTTATATGGATATTATATTTTATTCTAATTTTCTTAATAGTGTAGTAAAGTTTTTCATAATAGTATACTTTTATAATAATATTATTTTGTTGCAACTTTATGTTAAGCATTATGAAATAATATATAATGGTTTTCAATAACTAAATTAAGTCTTCATCGTTTAATGTTCTCTATAACTTAATTATTCAAATGATAAACATAAATGGATAATATTTTATAAGTGTAATCAAACAACATAACAAAAATTCAAATATTACCATGTACTATTATGATAATATATGAAAATAAAAATCACAAAAAATGTAAATATGAACATCTTTTTTTTTACAAAAGAAACAAGTAGTTTTCTTGCTATTCATAGGAATCAAAGAAAACTAAGTCTTTAAATATCTTCTTTCTTCAAACTTCAAAACTTTCACCTATAAAATGATGGCATACTAAGTAATAGGATGTTACAATTATAACCGATCTCTTAGAAAAAAGAAAAACTATATAGGGATCATCAATACTAAGTCCTTTCATAAACTGTCATTAGTTACAAAAAATAATCATTCGTCAGAAAACATGACTCAAAAAACAAAAACATATGATATCGAAAATATCAACAGACCCTTCATAAACAAAGGATCCCTCCATAAATTATTTCAAAGGCAAATGACTCTCAGTCCTCTGAAATGAAAATTTGGACAACATGTTTTCTTCCTCATTAAAACATATATAAATATGAGTGAAAGAGATTTGATTGAAAGAACCAGCCAGAAATTGAATTCTACAACACCACTGATTCAATTGAGAGACCTGTAAATTGCAGTTTTCTTTAGACCTGTAAAAATGAACATCAATATGGCCTATCAATGTATCGTTCAAGTTTTTTATTTTGTTTCACAATAACTCACTTTACAATGACAAATATAAAAGCTCTAATAGGAACACATAATTAAAATAACAACATTTTCTCTCAATTATAAACCCAAAAATTTGTTGTCTCCAAACTTATTATTATTAATCACGATCTTCATTATATAATATAACGTTAGTACACATTGAAGGAACAAATTGTATACCCTACAAAACATTTTGGTGAATGAACACTTCACTATAGTGATTTGTCCAGACATATTACTCTTTCTTGCTAAAAGTTTAGTTGAGTCAATTGAAAGGAAATATGTATCTTCACATATCCTTGTGTAATACCTTGATTTTGAGTCCTCACATGTATTAACTCAAATTAAATAAATGTTGTAAATATGTTCATGATATTGATTTTGACATGTTGATGATCTTGAGAATTTGATAATAATGTTATTGATATTGATATTTTGTTGAGTTTATGATATCGATGGTATGGACAACATGATAATGATATCTTGGTAATTTCTATAATATTGTTATGATGATATTGTCTTAACAGTATTAAACATCTTTTTGATATCGATGATCATGGTGATATTGATCTGATGTACATGATGATCTTGAGATATGAAGTTGATTTGATGATATTGATGACATCGATTTCAAATGATTGAAAATAATTGATAGCGTTGGCTATTAAAATGGTTAACATGTATGATAATTTAATTTCAATAGTAAATTGATTATGAATATTTGGATGAAGGTTCAATTAGTGTGATAGAATCAATGAATGTATTAATTTTTCATTGTATTGTACATGAGAACCATTTAAGATTGTGGTGATAAATATTAGTTGAATAGTTCAGTGATCCTTCATGGTGTAACTTGAATTACAAAAATGAGAATGGGTTATAATTAATACATAATTAGCATGATTTTATTTTGTATGCTCAAATCTAGTGTTCAAAGTTTTTCAATTATTTGCAATGTTGACAATTATGTGCTTTTCCGTTAAATGTGATTGGATAAGATGATAAAATGGAGTTCATACCTTGTCATCAATTGATATTTGTTATGATTCACCTTATGATGATTTATTTGGACTTTATGTTTTGGACATGAATATGCATATTCCAAATATTGATATGAATATGCATATCCCAAATGTAGGATTTAGAAAAATTATAGTGTTTGTTATTTTTAATTTAGTATACCATAATTTTAAAGTCTATACATATTTGATTCTTTCCATAAGTTTTTTTCTTCCTTAACGATATATATGTATCTTATAAGTATCTAAAATATAAAATATAAATGTCTATGTATAATATATTCATTAAATTGACCATGTTATTCAAATGGCAATAGTTGAAATTACAAAAATCAATAAACATGATTGACATCAATGATAATTTGCACTCTAATTAGTTGATTCTAATCCAGTTGTATGAATACAATAAATTAAATGATAAAAAACAAACTATAATTAACTAAATGGAAAGAAAGGAAGATAATATCTAACTATGGAGAATGACATACAATGATTTTATAAATCACAAATTACTTGATAGACATGAAACATATTTCAGTACATCGGATTAGTTTTTAACCAACTCAATTTTTTTAAAACCCACATCCATTAATCTACAACTTTCCATTTCCACCATAATAACATGAAAAATAAACAATAAAATTTGAAAATCATGATAACAAAATGATATCTTAATCTATAAATAATGAAATAAAACATGGACATATCACTCTCAATTTCCATAAACTCAAGTTGTTTATATTCTTATGTACTTAACCAACTCAAATTGTTTATATAATGAATCTAGTAATCAATTTTCCATTTCCACTGTCATAACATGAAAAATAAACAATATAATTAGACCCTTTGTAATAAATATAACAAAAACATATCTGAATCTATGAATAATGAAATAAAACATGTAGATATCACTCTCCATTTCCATCATTGTCATTATCTTCCTCGGGTGGCATGAAAAGTTGACAACATTATTAAATTCTTGTAAAGATGTTTAGATCTAGGGTCATGTCTTAATATGAACCACCAATCTCTATCCAACACATATGGGTGAAGATCATTTGGGTGTAGTGCTTTGGGAAAAAAATTAGACTCCCTACTTTCATCCCACATGTTTCTAGAGTTAATACATATCAACCCACTATTACGATCATCCTTTATATTATTCCTATCAACCCACTCCATAGTCATGTGTAAGACGTCCATCATCAACATATTCAGTGTGAAAATGATTTCCATAATCCTTCGTAGATAGGAACAAATGAACCTATAAAAAATGATAACAAATGATGATGTCATATGTCTAATATCCCAACCATTAATTTAATAAGCATAGATGTTATAGTTCAAATTTGGATTATAAAGCTAGAAATGTGCATAAATAGATTACTACCGAGTTGTTGCACTTGATCCCAATGTTTAGCGCATCATCCTCTTTAGGAGAGTAGCAATTAGATGCACAATATTTCTCTCTAATGTGGTTTGAAACCCAACTATTTGGATATAACATTGGCATATTTTATTTTAAATTATCTAGAAAATTATTGCATCTACCATGCAATCACCTAAATCATTTTTTGTCAATGCCCCATTTCCTCCTCTTCTCTTCATTGAGTGTGACCCAAGGTTGTGTTTACTTCACATTATAAATAATGAATTTATTGATTGCATCAATTGTTGAATTCTCTATTGTATTCATGGAAACAAAACCACATTCAGTATGTATGGGATCAAATATAGATTTTTAATTTTTTTTGTAATAAGTTACTATGGGGAAATGTGAATATCGAAAGATAAGTGGCTTAATATTTATCATGTGCCTTTTACCATTCATTTCCAATACCTCCCCTTCCATTTTTTCCTTGGCACGTTCATCATCAAAAAACAGTTTTCCTTGTGTGTGGTCAATTTTCTTGATGTACTCACTACCATAATAGAATGACTCATACAATTTTTACCCTTCTTCCATAAACCCATTAGTTTTTTCCATTTTTCAAACAAATACCTTCAATTTTTTCATATACCTATGTAAGAAGAACATCCATTGGCATGATACCACCCCGACTAATTCAACTTCATCGACTACTTGAATTAAAAGATGAACTTGCAAGTCTGTGAAACTTGTCAACAGTTCCTCCTGAAACATACAAACAATATTGGTTATCTTTGACGCCACTAGAGGATCCTAGAAATGTAAATATCCTTTGATATGATCGACTATTCAAATTAAAATAGTTTATATATGGCATGGCCCAAGTCATCGGGGAAGTTGTGGTTCACACCCATGCACGAACAACAGATAATGAACATTTGAGAAAATTTAAGATCTAAAATGGACGTCATAAGAAAATGCTCCACATCGTAAGAAAACAAGCCACCTCATAAGAAAACTATCCATTAAATTCAAGGACCAGTAGAATTTCAAGAAAAGATTCAGCCATAATGGTTGACTTGACATATTTGTCATAAAAAAACTACTTTTTTAATTAATATATTCAACTTATCTCCCTATGGTTTTAATCAAATTTCAAGCAGTAGCACTCGTTGGATTCGGAATTAAATTTCACATACAATGAGTACATATAATGCATACTTTTGAAGGATGCCACCCCACGAAAAACATGAAATACATTAATAAATGTGTCACTTAAAAGTAAAAGAAAAATTTAATGTATTTCACTTTTTTGTTGGGATGGGGTCCCTCAAAAGTATACAGTGTGGGTACTTGTTGAATGCATAATTGAATTTTGCATAAATTAAGTGCTCCCGCTCAAAATTTGATTAAAATCACAAGGATATATGTTGAAAATACGAACCAAAAAATAGTTGTTTTCTCCCTTCCTCCAAAATTCATAAATATTATTTGATTATTATAACTATTGTTTTTGTAAGGACCTACCAAGTTCCTTAATTTCATACTAATATGTTTTACACCATTTGCAAGCATTTAATATGTTCATGTTTTGATGTCTAAAATTCAAAGTACTAATGTTCTCTTCTATTTAGTTTATTATTTTTGCATGCAATTGTATGCTTGTAAATTGACTAATCTATTCACAGTTAGAACCAATTTCAATTATTTATTTTGTATGGATATCTTTCAACATATACATAATGTTAAAAATATTTTAAAATTCAAATAGATAAAGTAAGAAAATTACTTGTAGATTAGTATTTTTTCCATCCTAGATCCATGTAGATAAATAGCTTTCCCATACAATATGAAACTCAAATTCTAAAAATATTTACCACCCAACCAGCTAGGAATAACCTCACCGGATCCCTATCTCCAAGGAACCCATATTCCTTAGCCCTATGTGCTCAAAATCCCCAAGAACAACAACAAACACTTATGAAACAACATTACCAAGAAGGTCTTGAGATACAACTACACTCTAGTTCATATTCTTGAGATCCAACTACCCCTCTAGTTCAGATCTCATTCTGGTTTCCCCCATATTTTCACAACTTCAACTTCCTTTCCCACTCCTTTCCATTTTCCCCTCACATGGTTTCCATGGTTTCTAATAAATTTTCCTTCCAAATAAAACCTTAAAAAAATTTCCTCTCTTTCATTCATCTCTTTCCCCCCTCTTAAGCACTTCCCACACCTCCTTCTTTGGGAGGAATGATCCACTACCCTCCGAAAATAATATTAAACAATTATGTTCCTATCCACATGTCAAGTCAACTTAATTGAATTTCAAGTGCACCAATTTCTAAAAACAATTTAAAATAATTAAACTAATCACTTTCATGCATAACCATATGCATTCCTTTAATTCCTCTTACTTGTATTCAATAACTTAATCAATTCGAATAACTTCAAGTGCATTATTTCAATAAAAAGAATTAAATATTTATCTTGAAATCACAACCATATCCAGTCATTTACTTTTGATTGGCATTTACCTAACAATTTAATCAATTTAATATGAATAACTTCAACCTTGCTCAAACATTGCAATTAATATGATACAATCTAAATCCCAATAAATATTAAATTTAAATGCATTTAACTAAGCAAAGATGAAGATTAAATATAATACACTTTCATTCATAAATAAATGTATATTTATGCCAATAAACTCAATACAACAATCTTAATACAATTAATTATGCAATTTAAATAATGAATCTATATTTGAGTAATACTAGTGTATGTGCACAAGGAATGTATGTGTAGCTAATACATGCATATCCTGGCGTGTACTAATGATAGCATGATGAACCTCAAATGCATAAATCATATCCATCACAAGTAAGCATGAAATGAAACGATTCATAAATCACATCATCTAACAATAATTACTAACTAGATCATAATAACAAAACACTAGCTTCATGGTATGCTAGGGTTATCACACGTGATTAAAGGAAGATTTTTAACACATATACAAACAATCAACTTTTTTTGCTATCTCCCACAATCATTCTTAACTACCTACTTCTTCTTCTAATTCACTACTAACTTCTTCATCCTATCCTTTCTCTGGTAGACTACCCTGAAGCGTAAAAAACATGACCTGAGTTTAGTTAGAACCCATAAGCAGAAATGTCGACCACGTTGACCAAGTTTCCTTAGCAGACACCCACTAGTCATTGTAACACACCTTGGGGATCTTGTTGTAGCACAACCCTCCCATGACTTTGAATTTTGGAAGATAAATCGTGGGTAATGCATCCACCCCTCCTATGGAACAAGGGTCAACACCCTCCAAAATCATACTATGTTACTATTGTTGTTCTTAGGGATTCGTCATCGAATAACCAGTTTGGGAAGTTGAGTTTCCTAAAACCTTGCACCTTCTCACACATCATGATAATAAGACAATACTCATATAGAAAAATAAAGCATCACTTACATACCATTTATGTTTTGGAATCCATAGCATCGATGTAATTCCATTTTGTAAGGTTCAGCTATCATGTAGCTCTTTTGAACCTCTCTATTAGTCTCATAACAAAATGTTGTACAATATCATACAATCTTAGAAATGCATACATATTTCATGAATACTAACTATAATGTAATCATTTTTGTATCATGCACTCAACATCATAATCATTTATTCGACACATAGATTTAAATCGGTATCCATGTACCATCCTCTATTATATTTGCATAATAGAGACATCATCAAAACATGAACATAATTCATATTTAACATCACACACATATCTATAATTTCTGCAAAATAATACATCCATAAGAACACAGTGTCGTCAACTGACGAAGTTCCACAATAATAAGCAAGTACAAATAGGCCATGATAATTCAACTGGTTATTTCAAAACAAGGAATTACAATTTTATTATTTTCCTTAGGACACCTATTTTATACCTCAAAATTTCTCTAATGACTATAAAGTAAACACAAATAGTTAATTTTATTTTAACTTGTTTGGTAAAAGATATAAATAAAAAAGAAAGACATTTTTCTAACATTATGCATACCCTTAGAAGATTAAGATGGTGATGTGATTTCAAACCGAACAAATTTTCATATGCAATGAAGCAACGTCATAAATAGACCCATATAAAGAAGGCACTAAATTCACACAAACTATAACTTCCTTTTCCAATTTAAGATATTCTTTCTTCAAAATCGATGGGACAATGTCCTTTTTAAATGAAAAAGAGTGGTCATCCTCTCCTCTATTTTCTTGTTTTAGCAAATGCTTATTTTTAGTATTTGAATAAATAAGATATCTCCTAGAGGACTACTTCTCATTTTTTCTGGATGATATGTATAATGTGACTCCACCAATAACATGAAACATTTTTAAATATATGCATGGGATCTAGTAAGTGGACAATCTTAAGATTCTCCCAATATGGGAGCTCATAAAATATTGATTCATTTTCATCCCTTAGGGAATTTTCTCAACATAGGTGTCAAATAATTTAGGATCGTTGAACATAGGTTCCCCATTTGAATCAAACATCTCTACAATTTCCTTCTCCTTCTATCTATCATATACCCTAATCAAGTCAATCGTTGTCATTATTTGAGGAATTTGAGTTCTCTTTGGTTTAGCATTGAAAGCATATGCTTATCTTCTATAAGGGTAGTTTTCTTGGAGAAACACCCTAGAGTAGTTGTAAACTACACTTTGTAGGTATTTGAAACACTTAGGCTTCATAGAAGGTCCACAAAATTTACATCATTATAACCTTTTGTTGAAATACCTACAATGTTATGGTATACATAGAATGAGGTTAGTGTTGAATATTAAGATAGTTGCACCGAATTAAATATGCCAAAAACTATTGCTTTCAATATAAAAAAAATCAAACAACATATTTAATTAAGAAAACTCCTAACCCCAGATAACCATGTTTGGTGTACGCACATATGCCATACTATGTAAAACTCATCTCTGATGGGATGGGTCTCGATACATCATATACCTATATCCCTTACCATAATTCCTTCAACTTATCGAGCTATGGTTGTAGGTAAACATCCATATTCCTCACTTGTATTCTACTAGGGACTATAAGAGCCAACATAAGATGTTCATTCTCCACAGACAACCATGGGGGGGTATTGTTATTGATCACTACTATAGTCCAAACAATATAGCTAGTGTTTAGTTGGGAAAATGGGTTGATTCCATCAATGGCTATGCTCAATTAGAGGTTGTGTACTTCATCCCTAAATTTATCATGCCATGTATCCTCTATATGCTTCATGGTCATTGAATCTATCGGGATTCACATAAATCTTGCCTCACTTTCATGAAATGCATACCATCCCTATAGCATAAATAATTCATTGCAATGAAAGATCCTTTGAATCGTTGGGATTATAGGTATGTTCCTCAATATCTTATGAGGAGGACCATGTTCTTTAGATTTTTTTTTAATTAATTTTACTTTCCATGCCCACATTTCAGGAATGACTCTTTTTCTGTATATTCACCTCTATATAGAATACATTCATTAAGACATGCATGATGTGATATGTACTCAACACCCAACATTTTCAACATTTTATTTGCCTCTTGACATTTGTTGGGAAAGACATTATCATTCGGAAGTACCTTATCTTTGAATAACCTATAGTTATTGGGAAATAAAAATCTACCATGCCATTTAACGTTCATAAAATCAACCATTTTTAATGTTGATTATGTGACAAGATTATTCAACATATAACTTAGTTAATAGTCAGTTACCTCAAAAGTGATCAGAAACATGCTTTGACATGCCATACATTTATTTAAATTTGTATAGTAACATTGGTGTCCCCAACTGTGTAGACTTTTACCAGATAGGTCCAAATAGAGTGCTGTTGGAATCCTATTTAAGGAATTTGAAGAATGCTTCAGTGCTATGACTTCCATCCCCTAGGTCTTGGAATGTATGTAACAACATTGCATCCATGGAACTTGTTTATCATGATAACTCACCCATACCAACATCTACTTCATTGCCTTCATCGCCAACATGTGAAGAACTAATATTATTGTTGGTATTCCTAATTGGTGGATATGGATGCAGTGGAAATTGAATATGTAGGTGATCCAACCATGCTTGGTATGCTTCCTCTCCAAGTTGTGCTCTTATTTCATCCTTCTATTGATTTGAAAATATTTTGGGGTGTAACAGAAAATGGTAGAGAGGTCACTCATCATCATAATCCTGATTTCAAAGATACTGAACATTACATAGATGATGTTAGTAAGCATAATGAAAATGATTTGATCGAGAATTATACAAAAGAATTATCACAGGAGCACAACTAGAATCATATTCCATACAAAATGGTGAGATGCAAACAATTTATGAAGAAAATGTTTAGATTGAACAATAAATTAACATCACGCCCACATTAAATTTACAAATTTCAATTTGAGCAATACATCTTCAAATAGACCTTATGTAAGGAGAGCCTTATAAATACATCCATTAACTACCTATTCTACACCCTATGTGAAAATTTAACAGTACATTAACATGAATCCCATAAAATATTAACAAATACAATTAATCAAACAGGAGCATTGTATCTTAGCTAGTATTAGGTAATGCAATCCATGAATATGTTAACACATACGATAATGGCGTGATCAAACATCCTTGATTGTATGATTACTCACATTAGGATTTTATGGAAAATCCCATATTTTGGCCATAAAAGAAACAATTCATAAAGAAAAAATCAAACTAAGAAATAAATTAACATGAATCCCATTGAAAATTAACAATACAATTAATCAATGTTCTTTTTCTTACACCCCAAAAGGATGTATACGGGTAATCCCAACCCAAGGTGTATTTGATGAGTGGTTAGTGGTCTATGAAAGCTATATTTTATTAACAACTCGTCACTAGGAGACAAACTACATATGTACAACAACACATCCAGATGCTTTCATTTTCATAAAGAACTGGTTATTGAGGTATTCCTAAATGAATCATTTGCAGGAAATAAAGAGCACCTTAAACCATTTATGAACTCTACAAAATTCCCAATAGTATGTGGATGACCATCTATATATAACAATTTCTTCTTGTTAAAGTTTATAGAAACATAACTATTCGTGCACATACTATATATGGAAATGCAATACTTGTACTTAACAATATTCAATTAATCCAAATTACAATAGATATGCCAACATAATGGCATAAGTGCTATTGAAATTTTGGGAGGAATGAGTACATGTGAAAGGATAAACAACCCAATATTTGTAAAATTTATATTAGACTTGGAAATCATAAAATGATTATCATGAAAGGAGAATTGGGTTCCAACATCATACATAGGTAGAGAAGATGACCAAGCTCCATACTAAGCACGGTTGTAAGAAGTTTGATGTTTACTTTGTAAATTCATAGGGAGAGATAAATCATCACTAAGCTCCAACAATTGAACGAAACTTGGTGTGTACTTGGACCATTTTTCTCTCAACTCATGCAACTTTTTGGATATTCTATTTAACATGTGTTGGGTGGCATTCATATCATACTTTGGATCACAGGAAATTTTAGTATACTAAACATAAGAATAGGGGTTCGTCAATTTAAAATGAGACATGGTTTCTTTGGCTTCCATCTTTTTAAAAAATTATCATAGGAAAGTGTTCCTATGTGGATTTTCTATATGAACTATTGGATTTTTTACTATAGTATGGGGTGTTAGAACATTAATATTGGGTAATCTATCATTGGTGTGATGGGTGAGTTTGACAAGCTGAGGGTTCTCCTTCAACCCTCAACATTTTGAACAACCACAAACTATTGGGGTGTCATAAAAGATATCCATCTCATGATGAATTACCATCCATGAACTGGGACTGTGGTTTGATGATGGAATATTGCAATTGGTGGGGTAAAGTGGCTACCCATTTAAATATATAAACTGCTTACAGTATTTTTCTTCTAATAAGAGTTTACGACATTTTAAAATTGGTGGATAATATCATGCATATGAACTCAAACTTGGATTGATATCCTACAATATAGAATAAATTGGAAGTCAAATTCACATGGATAAGTTACATAAATTCAAATAAATAGTCAAAATATAAATAAAACTTGAGTTCTCACGAGAGATGGAAAGAGAGAACTAGTCAAACTTTGAATAAGATGGAATGAGATAGAATCTGAATAATTTTCCATTTCATACAATAACCTTTTCACCATGCATTTGATCGAACTTGGAAATCAATATATGTCTCTATAGTCCTAAATTATTTTTAATAACTATATCACAATATAACTTCCGATATAGTTTGGAAACCATTTTGTAAGAGTAAGGTGAGTTTAAGAAACATATATATACTATGAAATATTGTAATTGTGTGATTGAATACTAAAATAACATTTGAGATGAAGATATAATTTCGTCTAACACATTAAACAATAGGATTTTCAAATTACACAGATGTGTCTAATCAAATAAACGCACATTGGTGTGTTCATATCTCTTTGATGCATCTGTGCATCATAACTACAAATGCACTAGACATGAACATCTACAAAACCCTCACAGAATAAAATATCTACTACATTTCATAAAGTATATTTATCGATTCATTTTATGAAATAATTCATATCGGTGCATTATCTAAATATATACGCATTTGTGTGTTCACTTTCAACACGCACCCTACCATGATTTACTAAATACTTAACAATGCGCTTGATTTATAGACACACCAGCGTGGCCAAATAAAAAGAACAACAGAATGATGAAAATTAGGACATAAAAAAAATCACACAAGATAATTTTTCCCTAAATTGAAAAAAGGGCAGCAATTTTAATTGCAAAAAAAATTCTAAATTTTTTTTAAAAGAAAGAAACCTAAACATTAATTCGTTCTTTTGCCAAAGTTTGGAGGGGAAAGTTTTGGAAGAGAGACTCAAGTGTGGAAGGAGTTTGGAGCAACCACATTATTTCGAGGATCGAAAATTGTTCATTATAAATTGTTACTATAGATCTTATAATCCTAATTTTATTTTAAATAGATGTAAAAAAAAAGAATTCATTGTTACCTTCAATGTCGCAACCCTTATTTTCTATCTCCTTATTTCATTTTTTGCAAATGCAAGATTTTACATTAGGGTTTAAATCCCTCTATTGTTACACAATTGTGATTTTTCCTTTTAGGAATTTTTATATTTGATAAGTTTGTGATTATAAATAGAAAGTGTAGGATGAGACGAGGCCACTTTTTGGGTCAAATACGTAACCATGTCGGACTTGTCAATATTTTATTATTATTATTATTATTTTGATACAAAACACATTCATCATTTTTGGTATTTTTATATATCCTTAGCACACCGATGCATTTTTGTTAATAGTTCACTCGAGTTCACATGTGTGACTATATATTTTATTTTCAAAAAAGAAGAAAATCATTTCTCTGTTCTCGGTGTGACAGTCTCGCATTAACACACCAGTGCATTTATAGTAATAACACACTTGTAATGGCACGAACACAAATTTTTTATTACCCTAAAACACTAATTAATTTCTTCCATTTATAGAGCCGTTGTATATATATAACGCAGTAGTGCATTGTGGTATAGAATGCACTTGGGAATACTATGTATTTAAGCGCACCAATATCAAACATATTCTCTATTTTCAAGTCTACAATTTATTTGTGAAATTTATTAATAGATTCTGTATTCAATGGTCTAGGTTGTTTCTTGATAGAAAATGCATGATATGAGTTCAATGAACAATAATTTTAGTCAACATTATGGGAGCAACTCTAGAATTACAAAGAAGGAAAGTTCTTTTTAATTTATAAATTTAAATTAATTTGTTTGATTATTTGTAAATTTAACTAATGTGTATTGGCTATTATGTGACATGCAGAGCCAAAAATTTAGGACACTTAATAATATGCTTACCAATCTATGTCTAGAAGAGCATACAATGTTGATGGAAAAGTTGCAGAGGGATGAATAAGGTGAATAAAAAATAAGTCAATATGGATTATTTCTTCCAATTTAAGTAATATTGCACTTACGAATATTCACTAATATGTTTCAAATCATCTAATTTACATGTGTTGAATGTTATGAAGGGGATGAGAGCAACAAAAATGACTATCATCATAAGAAAACAAATATGAAAGATGCAAATGATGATAACTTGGTCCTTAGTACATATGGAGTGATGGTGGAAGATAATATAAGGGGGAAATACTTTTTTAATACTATGAGGGATGTAGAGGAAAGAACGTATAGATGTACTTTTCACTTAAAATATAGAAATAAATCAAATGATTCGAAGAATCGGGTCATATGTAAACTACAAGAGGCATTTCCGAAGCAATGGTCAATGATACTTATAAAACTTACGATAGCCAAAACATACAACAACAAACAAAGAATCATTCAAAAGGTAATATTCCTAAACTTGTTTATGTATAATATGAATCTTTAACTACTACAAAGTGTCATTCCTTTAATAAATTTAATTTTTTGATATTTATTTTTCATATCAACAGAAAATTAGTTTAATGTCATTTTACATTTCCAATAAGATTATGAAAATTCCAAGGGATGAATGAGGTGATATAAGAAATGTTAGAGTAGGGATATCAAAAACCCTGTACAAGGAGATGTTTAAGGAAATGGTCATAATTGCATCGTAGGAGGAGCCATATCAACAACAACAGACTTCAAATGTATGAAATCATAGATTTTTTGTATTATGTACATATCATTAGTTAATTCAACATTAAATAATAATTTCCAATTGTTTTGTTGCAAAAAATAAAACAAAATGGAACCCATTCAGCATGCAAGACATGACAACAACCAATAAAAGGGGTTGATAGAAACGTTTGTGAGTATTTGTGATTTCTTATGAGGAATTACGATTTCATAGTGGTAGTGATATTTATATTTATTTATTTTTTGTTTTCATTGGCCATCCTTGCATGTCTTGAAATGGGTGTTAGCATACAAAGAGGATGCATCGAAATAATTGATTGACATTGGGTTAAGCAATGGTTGTGAGTATATGTTAGTGTACCAAAAATAAGTTGCATAATTCGTAAGTATATATCTTGTTTTACTTCTCTCATTTTACAATTAATAGAACAACAAAAATCATTTATATTAAATCTATAATTTATGACGGGGTATATAACTTGTAGGAAACAAAGTATGTGTTGGATCCAACAAAATACTTGTTCATAGAAGGCATGAGATTTGGTTATTAAATAATGTATACTATTTATGACTCAATTATTTCTATAGTGCATCATTTTTCAATTTTCATTCATGTATATTATATATTTTTATTTTTTATTATTCCGAGAAATGTAGATACGCTCAGTACAATTTATTTTTATTTTTCTATATTGAAGTTGAAGAAGAGTAAAACAATAGATCCAATCAAAAAAACATTCAACCAAACCTCCAAGTTGATGTTCAGATTGATGTTAAAGAAAGATTATGTACATTTCAAACTAATTGTCTATGAAAATCGAAAATTTTGTATAGTGTACTAGAGATAGTGTCTGAATTGAAAGACATTGGGTTACAAATAACTATAACAATTACATGCATGTTGACAGTTTGATTATATTTGTCTCTATGTTGTCATATTTGTATGACAACGCCCCTCCTAATGATATATAATAAAATAAACCATTTTAGTATATTGCATTCTCAAATGTTATTGCGAAATGTTACATGTGAAACGGTACATTAGTAATTAAATGTATGGAGGATTAAATATTACAATAGATTCTAGATATAGGAAACTAATCCAAAGAAACACTGTAATTTAAATAAAATTTAATAGTACTATAAAAAATCTTTTAGTTTATTGTAAATAATGGAATAATTAAAAATATATAAAATATAATATAGATATTTCACTACAATGTTAGTAGTCATTATTCAAATTATTATTTTTAGTGATTTTGATGATATAAGCCAACACCAGTGTGTATATATTAACCCCCCACCCAGTACTCCAATGTAAATTAAATGCACAGTTCAATTTAAAGGAGAAAAATGTCCACTTCTCAAGCGCATTTAACGATGTGTTATAATTAGTTATTCACACTTTTTTGTACTTGTTTATACTCACCACGATTTTTTAAAGTATTTATTCACCAATATGTTTTTGCAATTAATTACTCTGATGCATTTATGTTGTTTAAATGCGTCGAGATATTTTAATAGTTTGTACACATTGGTGCATATTAAGATGGAAGGAACTAATGTGATATTATAAATGCACCTCATCACTAAAGTGTAAAAATATTGAGATATTCTAGTGCGTATGACATAAAATATACACTCATTGCATTTATGGTGTTTGTAAGCATTGATGCATAGAATCTATATGTAACAACCAATGTGTCGTAGAAATTTGGTGCTTTCTAGTGCATGGTTTTTTTGAGTGCGATGGTGCAAATTGTTTATATCTTTGAACACCATTACATTTTGGTTATATATACACCAGTGTTTTGTTTTTTATAAAAGAATACAAGTATGTCATTTTTTAGAAAAGCACACTGGTAGAAATATGTCCACTAAAACTTCCAGCCACCGATATTGTTTAGTTATAAGATGTATCCTTAATAATATTTGTTAAAACATCCACTACCATTGGAAAAGGTTGTAGAAGATGTTTTTTGACAATTCCTCCAATCTTGTAACACTAAAAACCTTTTCTTTCATCTTCGCTATATGCGTTTTTCCTTTTATTGTCCCTTTTTAGTTTTGCTTCTTATAGAAATATAAATTCACAAACACGAGGTCTTTCCTCTTAGAATTTTGCTTCTCACAAAACATGGGACCTTGGTTCTCACTATGGATTTATTGATACTACCATAACCAAGTCCCTTTTACTTTAAATCCTTTAGCATTGATTCCTCTCGATAGATTCCATGTATTCAGGTACACATGACTACGATTGCACATTTCTCTCAACTATATTTGTTGTTGTCATTATATTTTCCTCTAGAAAATGGAAAGAAACAATCATGTCATTTTTTAATGATTATCTCATCGCCACAAATTGATCAAAACATTGTAATATTTTTCATGGGTAAGCACATCTATATGCATTCCATCATAGAAATCTTAAACATATTGGCCAACATCATAAATAATTCGTTCATTTTCTAAGCATATATTACTATATAAGAATTTCAAAACTACATTACTTTCATCATGCAACACAAATTAAAGAACTGAGGGAGAACATAAATAAAATTAGGAGTGATTTATTCCTTCGAAACTTTCCTTATCTAGTAATTGACCTCGTTTCAACCTGTATCACAACATCTCATAATTTGCTCCTACATTCATAGTGATGAAAACAAAAAGTTAAATGTCATCCTATAATAATTTCTTATGGTTTGTTTGTAAATGAATCAAGATGAGGGAGTAAGATATTCCCCAATCATCACTTCATTAATTCCTTGTATTTGCAAAAAACAAAATCATTTTGTTAATATAGTAAAAACTTATATTCTTTTGTTTCAATTTGAGCCCAAAAAGGCATGAGTGTTACAACCATGCTCTTATACCACATGTAACATACCTCCTAACCTATGTAACTAGTTGGGGTGTGGGGTGTCAAAAAGTTTTCCTTTATCTCCTAACAAGATGTAGAAGTATACATTCAAGAGAACTACTACATTAATATCATCAATAAATTAAGTGTATTTCCCATGTTGTAACAAAAACATTTCAAGTTGTAACAAGATAAACCATTCAACAATAGTCCTTCTACCTATCTTCATGTGATGGGCATGTTCTCATGGACAATCAATGTTTGTCACTTCATATGTAAGTAAATTATTTAAATTGTGAGTGTGCACACTAAATGTAGGAATCATCAAATCAGAGAGTTCCCATCTTGATACATTAGTTTTTCATTCTTAATAAAGGTCTATAAATTTTAATCATTTAATCATTAATGTCATCATTAATGTCATGCCTTTTTTATTTGTAATCAATAACACTAATTCTTTCATATAAATCCATACATCAAGGGAAACATCAAACTAATATTCGGTCATTCATTCTTGGTCCCACAACACATTCATATATAGCATCATTCATTTCAATTGTGGTGAAAAACTTAGTAACTATCCTTGTAAAAAGATAGAGTCACAATGGAATATTTCTTCACAGGCTCAACAGGTTATTCCATCTTAAGTTGAACAAATATCATTAACACATATAGGATACTACTCATCCCTGCGAATTCTAACAACATACAATATGTAATGCTAAATACATTAAACTAATTAACCATTCTCGTGGCAATAAATATACTTTGCTTGCAACCATAGAACTACATCAATCACATATTTATACATACATAGCTATTGCATCATTTTCATCATGTGATTACCAGCAACTCACAAAAAACATGAATGTACAACACTTATTTTATAGAAATGTCCATTATATTCAAATGATTATTAGCATCCAACTAAATGTAAATGGAGAAAATTCATAATATTAATACACGTTGTCTTCACGCATTTACCAATAGTTGGCTAAATGTAAATGAACAACATCTATCTCATAATAATGCACATTTTCTTCACATGATTATCAACACCCAACTACATGTAAGTGGAGTGGATTAATGCCATAACAATACACATTATCTTCATATGATTATCGGTATCCAACTAAAAGTAGATTATTAACATTTATCAAATAGTAATGAAACAATGCAAAATATAATACTTAGCTGGTATAGACTTCCCACGCAACTGAAGTGTAACTGCAATGTTCCACCAAACCATAGGTTCTTGTACGACATGTATTATTTCCATAGAGGAGGCACCTCCAAGTTGGGAAACGAAACTACTAGGGAGAAGGAATTAAAAAAAAATCCTTAAATGATCCCTCAACGCGGTTTGAATATTGTACGCATAACCACTCTCTATGAACAAATAAGGAATTCACACATTAACCATTAAACTCATAATTTAAACAAAATAATCTTAAATCATTGAAGTTCATATGTTAAGTATGAATATTGACTTCCAATAAAAAAATATTTGTCTTTTTCATGTCCCCATCCCAATAAGTCTACTAGTTTGCAATGTTTCACCCACCTACTAGTTCCCTAGGTTGGGGGAGGAGTAATTAAATATTGCAATAAGGGAGCTCTAGGAACCAAGAGAACCTTATTTTATCTTTTACACACTAATTTGGGTCATACAAATAATAAATATGGATAAAATAAAGTGGCATTGCTTCCTAAGGACATTTGGAGGTCCATGTAGGCCTTGGGCGATTAGATTCTTCCTTACACATGTCATGACTTAACCCCAAATTTGAAATTATGAGTGATGGAATGTTCTTGGAAGGTGAATAGTTATCAAATGACATATCATGATCCCAAGGATTCAAATGGGTGAGGAGGATTAACTCCCCATAGAAGAGGAAGAGTCTAGGAAGAAACTAGGTTCCATGTGGAGTTATATTCCTTGTGTTTTATGACAACAATGATGGAAGATTCTATGACAAGTCAGACCTGATTGCAGACTTGATTGTAGAACTATGACAGTATAACATTTCAGGGACAAAAATAGCCTCCAAGTGGGCATACTTGGGACCAGGTGGTAGCCATTCGAATTTTGAGGAAGATGAAGGGTTGAGGAGAAGGCCAAGTGACATGCAGGTTACTAAACATCAAGGATGAGTTGGAGGAAGACTATGGGCCCTTGAATTCGACCTTGGAAGACATTATGAGGGTTTTAAAAATATCTCACAAGGAATGGAAATGTATTTTCATCATTTGTGAATTTTCCTTTGGCATTTTGGAGAGCATTAGTTTGTCCATTGCACGATGAGTGCTCAGTTACCCTGGTAGTGAGCCAATTTAGAGAGAGCGATATTCTAATACAATTTGGCTATGGGAGAGGGAACCTTGACCTCCCATTTGAATATTCATGGAGTGTTTTTCTTCATATAGTAGGATTCTACTGTTCATGACCCATCTCTCCTCCCATTCTCTCATTCCACACTTCCATATTTCCATGTTTTTCTATGAAGGCACACTTATGTGAATGATGGTTACACCCCATTGAGATAAATTTATTCCCAAGAATGGGTGAATGATTCATGGCTCTTTAATATGTATCCCATATTCTCTCAAATTTGAAATTAGAAGAAATACATATGCAAATGTCCACGTTTTCAAGCTTTGTTGTGACTAGTTTCCATGTGATCATTTCCCATTTCAATGGAGTTGTATATCTAATGTATATTGCGAATTGGATCAATGTTATATTTTTTTAGTGAGATATTGAAATTATTTTAGTGGTCTATATTCATCTTGCTCTATTCTAAACTATTATATGCTCCATTTATGATTCGAAGTTGAGCTTTTATATGTCATTTCCCTTAAGCAAATATCATTGAATTTATGCATTCGAATATGAAGATTTAATCCTCTGTTGCAGAAACATTAACTATACCAAATGATAGTAAGTGAAGTATAATTATAGTCCACATACTTTGTTTGACAAGTTGGGAGGGTTGCATAGGAGTTGGAGATCCATTTCTGCTTACACCCTAGGGGGGTGTTCCTGTAACACCCGTAGTAATATGCAGAGATGCTCCTCATGTTCTTCTTTAATTTTCGAATAAACCAGTATGTCGTTTATAAATACCAATACAAACGTATCTAGGTATTTACTAAAGATATTGTTCATCATGCACATAAAAACTTTCGATGCATTGGTTAGCCCAAAAGGCATTACTACAAACTCGTAATGGCCTTATCGAGTCTGAAAGGTCTCTTTATGTATATCTTCATGGTGGATTTGTACTTGATAGTATATGGATCACAAGTCGATCTTTGAAAATATATTTTCTCCTCTGACTTGATCGAACAATTCATCGATCCTAGGGAGTGGGTAACGGCTCTTAATGGTCATCTTGTTAAGCTGGCAATAATCGATGCACATTCACATCGTACCGTCCTTCTTTTTTACGAACAGTATAGGTGCCCCCTAAGGGGACACACTAGGTCAGATATAACCCTTCTCAATCAACTCTTGTAACTGTAACTTGAACTCCACTAATTCTAGTGTGCTCATGCAGTATGGAGCTTTGGAAGCTAGTACTAACCCTGGGATTAGTTCTATAGAAAAATATAATTCTTGTTTTTGTGGTAATATGGGTATTTCCTCAGTAAATACATCCATAAATTCCACGAGAACCAGAAATTCCTCAATTTGATGTTCTCTCTCAGCTTCTACATCCTGGATGTTTACTGCAAAAAAAATTTTGCCCTTCCTTCACTTCTTTGCTTGTAAGGAGGATATCTTTCTAACAAAAACCTTCTTGGGTATGCCTTGAATCTTTGTTTGATTCCCTTGGCTATCTATTCACAAGATTGACTTGTTTAGACAATCGAGCATGACATGGTGTTGTTCCAACCATTCCATGCTGATAAGTATGTCATATGATACTAATGGTAAGCTATTTAGATCTATCTTAGAGGGAAACCCTTTCAAGTTTACTTCACAATCTCTAACTATTCTGAAACCTTTATTTTTATACCAGTGGCTAATTGTACCAGCCATGGTTTATCATGTTTTAATTTGTTTAGTTTACATGTGTCAACAATCTTGGGTGATACATAGCTCTGGCAAGCACCAAGATCAATCAAAATAGAAATAGAAGTGTTTGAAACCTTACCTTCTATTTCGAACATAGTGGCATGATGGTATGCTTGTTGGCCATCAAGTGTTGCATAGATCCTCGATGTCATAGCCATGTTCTCTACCATTGGGTCTTCATATAGATTTTGTAAGACTCCATTAGTATTTTTTGTACAATATCTGGCATAATGGGGTCCTTCGCATTTCCAACAGTTAACCTGCAGTGGGGCAGCCTTGGATCCTATGTTTGTTGTTCATCTGTTGGTATTTGGTGCGGGAATATTTGACCTTGCACCTGTATTGTTGAATTTGTTGTTAACCAAAAAAATATTGTGCTATTTTATGTATGGAGGTGATTTAAAACCAGGTCTTCGGTTGTCCAAGAAGGTCCTAGACCTGTCTTGACTTATGTTTATATTTTCCTCCTGTAGTTTTCCATGATCATTAAAAAGCCTAGCTTTGTGTAAGGTAGTGTCCATATTTTTGGGCATGGAAAACTCAATTCTCCCTAAAAAATTTGGAGGAAGGAACCCCAAAAAATGGTGTATCTTCACATTTTCGTCCTTTATGTAAGGCATGTAGTGTAACAAATCTGAGAATCTGTTGATAAAGGCCTCCATGGTCATGGAGCCCATCTTTAACTCATGAAATGATTTCACTATTATGTCAGAGAATCTCTCGAAAATATATTTCTCCTGAAATATTCTACGAAAATTACTCCATTTGATTTATTTTACTTCATCGTTTTTGGTATGCTTTAGGTCTCTTCACCATCTAGCTTATTTTCCATTTGAATTATAAATGGACATCCAGGATTTCATCTCACTATAGTAGTTGTGTACTTGAAAGTATTTTCTCATACCTAGGAGCCATTCTTCATCCTTTTCCCCAATATTCATATCTCCTTCATAGGTTGTAGGCTTTATCTTTCGAAATTATCCTTGGAGGTTGTCATCATTTTCTGCCTTTTTCTGCAAGGAGAAAGTGAATTATCACTGGAAAGACAGTGATATTATCTTTATAGTAGCTCAGGTGTGTGTTGTTCTCTTCCCTCTTCCTTTGGACTGCTGGTCCTTTTACGATGATAATATCCTTGGATTTATTGGTTCAATGGGTGGGTTGTCCATGAGGGTTTACTCCCGTCATGTTTTGAAGTAATGATTCGTTGATTTCTTTTTGCTCTTTTATCTCATTCATGTTATCATATTTGAATCTTTGTAAGTATTCTTGTAGACTCTCTATGGTTTTCATTAGATCAGAATTTAGTTCCACCACCAGTTCTTCTTCTCGTGTTGGGGAATTCAAATTCCCTTGTCGGTTGTTGTCCTCTTTAATATTCATGATTTGGAGTATTCCTTCATCATGCAACTGAATCATTTTAGTAACAAATAATTTTATGTTAGTTTCATAAAATTTCAAATATAGTTTTGAAATGTTTTATTTCTGCAACGGTTGTTCGATAACACCCATTTGATCTCTCAGTGTTTGAATCTAGGCTCTTATACCACTTGTAATGTCCCTAAAATCCATATATATAAAAATAATAATTTGTAGGCTAATAATCCTACTAAGATCTTAAGGATGTCTTCTTTTTACTGCGGAATTAAAACTTGATAAATACTAATCCTATGTTCTAGTGTTGTTTTCTTGGTGTGATATTTTTCTATGACAATGATGTTTTCGGGTCATTATTCTATATTCTGATGTTTATAGTTATGCACATGTTTATCTAGTTTTACTGATGTTGCTGATGTTATTTTGTTCATGTTTGCTTTCCCGTTACGTTATCTAGTTCTTATTTGTTTAAATGAAGAGGTTGACTTACCTATGTATGTAAAGGGGAGGAGTGGCGAGATTTTTCCCTAACCACTCATTCGGAAAGGTAAGGAATCCTATGATACTAGGCTTACTTAGTTCTTTGTGAACTAACGCATGGCATGCCTATCTTACTACAAGTTGCTCATTGATAAACCTATGCTTCTAAACATGACGAAAAAGGGAACCTAGCACCTACATCTTGTTATTCCTAAGTTCTAAGGGTTTGGTCAATGTAATAAAAATCCTATGTTCAAAAATTTAGCTCAATCTCAAGGAGGAAGGGTTTTATACTTTAATAGAACTTTGTCCATTTTGAAACTATAGATAGTGGGTTTAATAATTAAATGGCAAATGGTATGAATTCAAACTATACGGAAGTGGGTTTCGATTTGAATCTAAGTGGAGGACAGGTTGATGCCTTTAATGAGCCACCTGATGGGAAGGCTCAAGCCTTATTGCTTGTGCTAGGGTTTTTCACCTGTCATTTGTTTGGTCTTTCATTTGGTTTTGTCGGACATTTATCCTCCATCGTTGGAGTTGTGTAGACTCTGTTTGGAATACAGTGTCGACGTGAAAAATATAGAAGGTATTCCAAAGTTCCTCCATGGTTTCATTTACATCTTCTTTGTTTGTTTATATCATATGGCATACTCCTTATGGTCTCTGTTTTTCGTGTTTGTACGGGTTTGGGGACAAGCAGGAGTGCTCTGCAATGCAGACAAAGACTTGGTCGACTATGCAACTTTTTGGGTAATCCCACATAGAAAAGGGCATTTACCCAATGCTTGGTCATTTTTCAGTGTTCAAGGGTTTTGTTGTTACGAATTTGCAATCGGCCTCCCTATGGGGATTCACCTGGGTTTGGGAGAAAGACGATAGAAATTCTTAGGTTGTGAGCCTATAGATTTGGGTTTGGGGTTCTCTACCGGTTCAGGTGTTTTGTTTTTGAGATGTGACTATGTAAAACTTGATGGCTTTAAAATGTATAAAAGTGATGGAATTTGGTTTTAAATGATTTTGCTTTGTGTTTTGGTATGCTACGAGCTCTGTGATTTTTAATTGATGGATTTATAAATTTTATTAGTGCCATTTATTTGTAATGGCACTACGATAAAACCATTTTGATATTCGATAATGACTATGGAAATGTAGTTCGGTTTTTAAAACCTTATGTGGTTTATGGAAATGATTCGTCATTTTTTAATGGTTCTACTATGTCAATTTATTTATTTTGTTGTAAGGTTTTAAATTCTTGAACTATGTTTGGTTTTGAGGGAAACCTTAGCTCTGTTTGCATGATTGATGTGAGGCATTGGTTGTTTTAAATGTGGCCATAATGGCGTGGCCCAAGATTTGGTTAAATAGTGCGGCCTATGTAACTCTAGGGTTTTTATTTTCAATTCCTATGTGTACATACTTATGGTATTTCATTTAATGAGTTCGATAGTGTTGTATTTTTTTATGATAGTTTATTTGTTTAACTCATTTCGCTCCGAGCCAAGGATTTATGCAATTCGATCCTGGGTTTGATCGTTGGCTGGGGTTAGTGTCCATTACATTGTGGATATTTTGTTTAACATTGTTTAAGGTTATTAATTGTGTTAGTATTAATAAGTCAGAGCTTATAGGACTCAACCTTGGGTCACGATAGTTGATGGACTGTATTATTGTTTATTTTTGAGTTAATAATAGTTAATAGTGATAAGAAAAAGGTTATGGGTTTCGACCTTGGGCCACAATAGTTAATGGAATGTATAGTTTATTTTGTTTATTCTTTTAATAAATTTTTAACGCTCTTAGACGAAGCATATGATATTTGATCTAGAGTTTGAATTATGGTTTTGTTTATTTAATGTATTTAATATGTTTGCATGGATATTTTTAGGTTTGTAAAAATGTTCTGGTAGCGTTCCAACCCTTAACATGATTCGAGGTTGGGTAGATGTATAATTTTTAAGATATAAATTTGATTTTAATAGGGTGAAACATTATTCCTCTCGAATTCATGGATAGGCTTTCGGCCCTTGCATGAGGATTTATGGTAAATATGTTTATTAATTTTAAATGGATATTATTTCTATGCAGATGGATTATAGATAATTGTATTCTTAGTTGCTTCTGGAAAATACAATATGCCAGTGTTTTTGTTTTAGATTTTTTCAAGGGATTCGATCCCTAGTTTATGTTTATGAATATGTATTTAATTTGTTTAATATTTGTTTTATTTATTTGAGCAAAGTTTATTTAATTTCTAATTTAATTATTTGATTCGGTTTAAATCTAGTTTAGTAAATTTACCTAGAATCTAGGGTTTGAATCTAGACTAAAAAGTTTAACATAAACCTATGAAACTAGTTAAATATAATTCTAATAGAAATTTAACCCTTGAATCTATCTAACAATTTTCAGGCTGAGATTCAATTTAAACAAATGAAACCACATGTAGCATGTATCAAACTTGAAAGTAAAATTGCAAATATTTAATCTAAAGCATTATAACAAAAGTACAACTTGTAACCATAATTAATATAAGTTAAAAAGGTAGAAACCTCATACCTACAACTATTCAGCTTCATAATGGCTAAGAACCCTCCACGCTTAAACACACAAAATTAATAATACCCTAGCTACTTCTGACCTTAGATATGATAATGAGATAACTTTAGAACTGCCACGTTTTTCCCAACCATGGCTTGGAATCATTCCCTGTTCTAATCAGATCCCCCTAAACTGGCTCCAACATGCAAGCGTGTAACCAGGAATATTTCACCTTCTGTAGATAGAAGTTGTTCCTCTAGTATGAATGGTTCAGAAACAGAACAAATGAGTGAATGAAAAAGGATGAATACCTTCCCTGGATATTGTAGACACCTGGAATGTTGCTTTGATAGTGAACATGTGTACTTGCAAATAGATCAAACATGCAAACACATCAAAGCTACCAGAAAATCATCTACTTATCCATGTTAGTGACTAAGGAATCTAACAACATGTACATGCAAAATCAAAACAACAGTAATGTGGGACGAAAATCAGCTTTGCATTAAGATGTATGGAGAAGTTTACAACCAATGAATTCTTAGTGTCGATAAGCATCTCCACGAGACAAACACTTCATTTCCATAAGATCCAACTTTGCTCTCTATGCTCTCCAATGGCTTGGTCTAAGTGGTCAATCCAACAGCATAACAATACCTCTATAGTTCTCCCCCCTCAACCATGGACATGAACTTGTATTTATAAGGCTCAATGGATAGGAATAGTTGAGAGATTTATGGATGAGGTGGCCTCTAAGATCCTATGATGGGGGATCTCGAGCTCAACTGACCCACAATGATAGGGATAAGGGAGGACACGAGGCTCATGATCTAGAAGCCTCGAGAAACTTCTCTTTTTCCCATTTTACCTAGAGTACCGCTTTTCTTCTCTTATGACAGAGCAGTTTAGATGAGAAACACTTATGGCCCAAAGGCCACAGGTGATGGAACCACTTATGGTAAACAGGAAGCATGCAATGCAAGCAAGGTACCGCTCATGGTTCATAAGGAAAGCGTGGTGCTGAGTATTTTCATGTAGAATTGACAAACAACATGGCGTTTCCACTCTTAGAGCTAGGATTAAGGGCAAACATGTAAGTCAAAGGTCTTATCACATGGTGGTGACAGAATTTGGATATACGAGAATGCCCCCCTAAGCATGATTCTTAGAGGGATATGATAAAGGAGAGATTTGAGAGAACAAGTTCTCGCTTCGAGGTGAAAATGTCAGCTCGATCGGAGCATATCGTCAAGTAGGCATCTGTAGTGCATCAATATTTTTGACTCATAAACACAAGTAACCAACTCATGGTTGCAGACCAATACAAGGTAGATCCATGGGAGGAATAAACAAGCATGGCTACTAGAATATAGCGTAGATCCATGTGATAGAGGACTCAAACTTGGACATAGCTACAAGATACACAACGTAGATCTATATCATACAGACACAAATTTGAGCATAGCTAAGACAATTCAAATGTGGATCCATTCTTAGATATACAAAACTCCATCGCAACCTAGGGAAAAGCAATGAGCACTTTAAAAAATACCCAAGGTCTTCCTCTCGCCTTCCGCAAAGTATGATTCTATCCATGTGATTACAATGATCTAAATTCAAACATGGTAGAAACCACTTGATTACCGGTCAATAATGTGAACCGTTAACAAGTGCAAGGGAGATCACCATTGATGTCAATGATTCCCAAGGCACCCTAGTACAATCTACTGAGTGTGAATAGATGTCCTGATGTTGAACACCCAGTCTATTTTATCGATCAAAGGTCGATAATGTGAACCTATGTCGAGAGCGAGAGAATCTATCATTAAGGCATATATATCTCAAGGTACTAAGTTTTTGTTTCTAAGACTATTTTCGCTGATGTCGATGGGAATAGTCTTGTCGAAGGAGGGCCATGATGAGTCCCACATTGACGACATGAAACTCGGAACATAGTTTTGGAACGATTTGAATGTAGTAACCATAGGAATGACTCAAAAGTACTGATATAGAGACCGTTTTGACAGCAGAGAAAAAACTTCTTCAACTTCCCTTTGAACATCGGGGACACGATAAAAGACTTGGTAGTATGACTAAATGGGACAAACACACAATGCGACCATGGACAATGCATTCTTTTGAAAGACTAAAAGGAGTGGCATGACTCATGAGAGTGGATTGTCACAGAGATTAGCTGAATACCCAATTGACTGAAATGATATGCAGACAAGTGCCATGCTCAAAGGTAACGATAAACTACTACCGTTTATTTGCAAAAATGATTCCCTTCCCATTTTCCCCATCATGATTGATGAGTTCCTCTTTTTGGTTTTACGAGTTCAAAGAGGGTAACAAACACTCGATATAGCTCGTCTGAAGGTAAGTCCAAACTCATATGTTTTACGAACTTGAGAGAGGAGGGGTTCGTTCCCAA
The DNA here is from genome assembly GCA_001517045.1 of Pseudotsuga menziesii. Lineage (NCBI taxonomy): Eukaryota > Viridiplantae > Streptophyta > Pinopsida > Pinales > Pinaceae > Pseudotsuga > Pseudotsuga menziesii. The sequence goes on along the minus strand of LPNX010729493.1, from coordinate 22,185 downwards.
AAATGGGTCTCTCAATGTTTAATTTAACGAGTCCAATGAAAGAAAACTCGATATTGTTCATGTTTAAAGAGTCTGAACGACCATGAAAGAAGACTCCAAAGGGTCCTTTTTCATATGATTTAGTCCCTAAGACCCAAAAAAGTGTAAAATCATACCTTAGAAAACTCTTCCAGTCATGGTTGGCTGGAGTGTTCCTTTTTTGTAAATAGTCTATTCGAACTGAAAAAGAGATAATGTATCGTTGGAGAGATGACTCTTCAAATACTTTAACGAGTGTGAAGAAGACAAGATCGCTCGACAATATTTTTCGTATTTATGGAGCCTAAAAAGAGTTTAAAGAAGACTCCATTAGGTCTCTTTTCACTATGAGAGATTTTACGAGCCTAAAAAGAATTAGAAACGAACTTGGACCTTTGATACTGGGTTTCGAGAGCGTGACCAAAGTGTCGTAATAAACACTCAATGAATTTTTTCATTTTATGGTAGTACGAAAAAGTCAAAAATGAAATCCAAATACTTTACTACTACTATTCTTCTATCCTGCAATGACTCAAAACAAGTGTTAAGTGCATCAATAACTAACATTAAGGGATTACGACTGATAATTTTTTAGTAATAAGTAATTTTAAATCAAAACTATAGCATGTTAAACCCAAAAATGTGTATAAAAGTCATGTAAATAGTGAAAGATCAAATCATTTTACTATTTACCCATAGTGGAGAGCATTTGGAGCACTTTCCTAGTCAGATCTTCAGTTGCTGATATCAGTAGTTTTCACCATCGGATTAGAGCGTCATCAGTTCCAAGTAACAATTAAAACTTTACTCTTCCTTTTCATAGTCTCAAATTTTATTTTGGATGGTGTTTTGGGCTTGTATGGAAAGCCCTAAAATAGTGGGAGTAAGCACCACGCTTATCCCTTGTGGGATACGTGGTACCTTGCTAGAACCGCGCCGAAAACAAAGCACACAGGCGGTTCCGGTCGTGAAGATGTAAAATTATTGACACAAGCAAAACTAGATCATTTATTTTGATTTAAATGATTAAGAATGATTCTAATGGGTCTTGTGAATGTTTTTGGCAGGCTCTTGCTGATAAAAAATAGTGATATGGAAGGAAAGACAACATGATAATGACCACGCTTTTGCCGAAAGGAATGTGGGTTACGTAGCCGCATTATGAGACTGTGGACTCCTAAAATTCTTTCGGACTCCCAGTATGGTATCACACAAGTGGTTGCTTGAGCATATACTCTGGATGTGGAATCTAGAGGAACAACACTTTGAGGTTGGGGCTCATATTCTGATAGTAGAGGTAGAGGATATCTACTTCTTCACTAGGATTTCGAGATGGGGTGCCCCCATCTCGCTGACAGGTTCCCGAGGAGGGGTTATTACCACACAAGAGTTGATAAATCGTCACTGTATTCAAGGGACAAGGACATTGGGGAAGAAAATCCCCATAAAAGCAATGATGGATGGACCTATATGGACTGTCTTGTTTACGATGCAGAGAGTGGCGGGAATCCAGGGATTGCACTAGGCTTCTAGGGTACACATGCTCTATGCCATAGAGGCCATGGCACCTACAGTGTTCAACTGGGTGGAAGCCCTGCTTCTGATATTCAAGGATCAGCTGACTAAGTGTCAACAGCGGGAACTAAAGCAGTTCATTTTTGGTTCCATTCTAGCATGCTTCTTCTTCGAGCAGGTAATATAGATGAGACCCCAGGTGGTATTTACAGAGCTGAGAGCGCACGACCCTCACATGCATAGGTGGGTCTGGATTATGGCTTATACTGGAGTGGGAAGGGGGAAGGTGAAGTTCGGTGACCCATTCTTTCGATGGCTCAGAGATCAGATCCTCATGGTGGAGGATTATGCTTATGCAAGTATGGACTTTAGCGGAGACCTTGATCTACCGCTCCCACTTGGTGGACAATAGGGTGACATCGGTAAGAAGCAAGAAACCCTAAAATTGACATAGTGTTTTTATGTTTTTATGTTTTTAATGTTTTATATTTTTTATGTTAAGTAACAAGACCTGAATATTTTCATGTAGACGTTCGAGCAGCACAACCTGGAGGAGCTTCCCCATTGGATAGACGAGTTGGAGCCCACTTTGTACCACAGGCTGATGATGTGACTAGGGAGTTTGAGGAAAACCTGGAGAGGTTGAGCCTAGACATCCCTGACGCTTCCATTGATGACCTCCCTCTGAGGTATCAGAGACCTACAACAGGAGTATTGGGTCGGTTTAGTAGGCTACTACATAGAGTATCCCAGGTAGTGATGTGCTACCACAAGCATCACTAGATGATGTATGCATGATGTATCTACTGAAAGCTGATAGATTGAGGATTTTGTATGGTGATTTTTACCTGAAATCCTATGTGTTTCAGATGAGGTCTCATGACCTATTTTTTGTAAACATGTTCATATATATATATACATACTTTTACCTGGTGTTTATATGTCTCAAATGGTGGATGTATTTTACATGAATTTTATGTGTCTTCAATTGTTTAATTACAATGAACCATGTTTGATTTTAATTTTATGAATGGGGAATATGCCAATCTAGGATTTAATTAGATAATGAGTTAGCAACTACATTATGTTCCCTAGGGATATGCCTATAAGTGATGGTTTCGAATGACCTTTCTAACAAGATTACCCTCTGGAAGAGGCATAGAAGCATAGAGTTTCTAATGGTATAAACATGGTTTAGATGACAAACCATGAGTTTTGAGTCCATCAAGACTACCAGATTGTGAACATCTTGGGAGGAAGCTTCAGTCAGAAGACCTATGACTGCTCGATACTCAGCAATGTTGTTGGTAGTGGGACCAATACAAACTGCTCCTAAACTAACCAAATCTTCAGCCGAGGAATAGAGGACCCAAGTAGCTAAGGAAACATTCAAGGTGTGGCGGCAAGCACCATCAGCAAAGACATAGAAAGCCATCTGTTCTGCATGACCAAAACATGGTATAAACAGATGCAGACACTAAACTCAAAACCATATTGAAAATACTAAAATCACACTGAAATTCAAGCAATATACATATATACAAGATACTATCCAAGAAAGCTCTAGGCATAGTGCCTCTTTAGGTACAACCCATTGCGAGGTTGCCCTAAAGGGATTCCATCATAGTCAATGAGCTCATAAGCCCCTTTCTCTAAAACTTTAGAAATGATGAAAGGACCATACCACATGGACTCGAACTTTCCTTTCCCTAGTTTGGCATATCTCTGGTCGTAAGTCAAAACTAGGTCTCCCTCGTTAAAGGCACGAGGTTGGACAAATTTATAATACTACGCCTTAACGTGTTTCTTATGTGCCTCATTAGCCAAGGCAGCATCTCTCTGAGTCTTGTCAAGGTTGTTCAAGTACAAAAATCTCTCTTCCTCTGTGGAAATGTCTGGGAGAAGTTCGACGACAAGTTTTAAGGATGGAATCTGACATTGAATCGGTAAGACAACTTCGACTCCATAGACAAGTTGGAAAGGTGTGAAACCAGTGGTTGTTTTCACTGAAGTCCTGTAAGCCCAAAGAGTGGAGAAAAGGATGTGGTGCCAATTGGATTTATGATCTCCAACCATCCGATGAAACTTAATTTTCAAAACTTTGTTAATGGCCTCTACCTGACCATTAGCTTGTGGATAATATGGCGTAGAGTTTTCATGGCGAAAACCTAGCTTGGCACTTAGTTCCTCCATCATTTGATTATGGAAACATGATCCGTGATCAGTAACAATGGACTACAGGACTCCAAATCTAGCTATGATATGATTGAACAGGAAGAGAGCTGCAGTATTACTATCTTCCTCATATGTAGGCATGGCATCAGCCCATTTTGTAAAATAGTCAATGGCTACGATGATGTAACCATGCCCCCTAGCTGAGGTAGGCTTACAATGCATATAATCAATACCCCATTTCGAAAATGGGCCAACGACAATGACGGGGTGTAGCGGAGCCGGATGTGAGCTCTTTTTGGGATAAAAATGTTAACAAGGTGGGCATTTCTTAACAGCCTCATGACAGTCTTTAAAGACTGAAGGCCAGAAATAACTAGCACGAAGGATTTTCTGAGTTGTAGCCATCCTAAATAAATGACCACCACATGCTCCAGAGTGGAAATCATTCAACACATGTTCAGCTTCCTCATGCGTGAGGCATCACTGGGGAATAGAATCAATCCCATGTCTATACAAGGTATTATTTAGGATGAGGTAGTATTCCGCGTGGTGACGGTTACGGCAGCGATCATCACGGGATAGATGTGGCTGAAATATTTTTGTTTGGAGATAAATAAGCACGTCTCCATACCATGGGTTAGTAGTGCTTATCATGAACAGAAATTCATCAGGAAATGAATCACTGGGCTCAGATTCTAGCGAAGCACAGGGAAGATCACACATGAGCTCAGCAAAGACCATGGATTTCTTTGATGTGGCTTTGGAAAATTCCAGATCAAACTCCTGTAGTATGACTGTCCATCGGGAGTACTTTCCCCCGAATACTTGACAATTCAGGATGTAATACATAGGGTTATGGTCTGCCAATATAGTGGTTGTGTAGAGCAAAATGTAGTGACAAAATTTTTGTACAGCAATGACCGTGGCCAATGCTAACTTCTCCATGCGTGAATATCGGGTTTCAAAATCCATAAGATTCTTACTATCATAGTAAATCATGTGCTACTGACTATTGGGATTTTCCTTCACCAAAACCATAGCGATGGTAGTAGTGGAGGCAACAATATACAAGAGAAATTCCTTTGAATAATCTGGGGGATGTATCATAGGTGAATGAGTCAGAGTGTGTTTGAGATTATCAAAAGCGCATTGGGCTTGGTCATCCCAGAAGAATGGAGTGTTCTTCTTGAGGAGACGCATATAACCGTGCGTTTTCTCTACAAAATTACACACGAAACGACGGAGAAATTTTTCCTTCCCTTGCAAACTTTGTAGTTCAAGAAGATTGGTTGGGGCTGGTAGAGCTAAAATGGTCGCAAAATTTTCAAAGGTTATATCTGGATGTGATCCTTAAAGACCACAAAACCTAATAGACATCCTGTCTCAACATAAAAAATGCATTTATGCGGGTTGAGCCGTATATTATAATGACAACATTTGAAGAAAATATCTCTAAGATGACCAGGGTGGTCCTCCCGTCGTTGTGAATGAGCAGGGAGGTCATCAAGGTACGGTTCAACAATATATTTAATATCGTGAAATGCATATGACATCGCACACTGGAAAGTGGCTCTAGCATTTTTCAAGCCAAAAGGTAACTTCCTATATGCAAAGGTTCCCCATGGGAAAATAAATGTCATCTTATGTTGATTGGTGGGTAATATCTCAATCTGATTATAACCAGAAAAGCCATCCATAAATGAGAAGATGACACTTCCAACATAGTTGTCGATAATCTGATCGATATGTGGAGTAGGAAAGTTGTCCTTGGGACAAGCTTTATTCATGTCTCTAAAATTGATACAAACTCTAATGGTGCCCTGCTTTTTATTTATAAGGACAACATTCGATACCCATTCCGTCAAGGGTAGGGGATAAATAAACCCATCTTTGAGAAGTTTCTTTATCTCAGATTTAATAGCTGTGGCCTTATGTGGATGGACTTGCCTTAGTTTTTTCCTGACAGGTTTAGCCGTGGGATAGGTTTTAATTTCATGGACTACAATGGATGGGTCTATCCTTGACATTTCTTCATAAGACTAGGAAAAAATATCACGGAATTCTTTGAAAAGTGCCTTGTATGCTTCAGATTCGTCTACCGAGCAATTCTGCCCAATGTGAACATGCTCGATGGTACTAGGCTTGGCTGATATGTCAATCGAAATTGTCTGAGTAATGTTGCAAAGGTTTTCTTTAGAATCTGTGTCTTGTAACAATATAGGACTTTGAGGTGCTTTGACAATATTAGTGGAAAACAAGGATGCAAAGTTGTGGTTAACCGAACTAGTGTTGGGGAGGAACTGAGATCTACGATGGTGATCCTCCCAAATGGACTCATTCGTATTCACAATCTCCATGATGGAATCATCAGAAGGAAAAGTCTCATAGAGATAATCCAGAATAGGAAGAGATGGTTCTAACCAGTAAGGCAAGTGGTAAGGATCCAAATCCACCAAATGAAGGTCATCGGTGTGATAATTAGAAAGGTTTTGAATGGTGTTGTACATTTCTTCATGTGGACTCAACAATTTTTTTTCCCTTGGGCTCACAATCAAATGACGCAATCATATTCATTATCGTAGTATCTCTGTTAGGAGGAGTGGATGGAAAAATCCCCATAAGGAATGAATCCTTCAACATGCCTACCCCAATCGACTGGTAAGAAGGAGGGGACTGGCCTAACATAGAGATGTTATTAGCTGTAGAGGTCATAACATCCGGTGTACAGAAATCAAGCTGATCAATGGTAACAATTCTCCCTAGATGAGGAAATTGGACTGTTCGGAATACTGTCGAAGCGACAATAGCCATGGCGTAAAACCAATTTCTTCCTAGAAGGAGGTTGTAATATAATGGGGCATCTACTACTTCTACTCGAATAGAAACATATTTTCCCCCAAGCTCAACTGCAAGGTCTGATATGAGACCATGGGGCTGGAAACCTCATCCATCAAAGGCCTTCAGAGTCGTAGGTGATGTTACAAGCTCGGGAGATCTAATAGCTTTCCAACAAGACAGGGACAAAACCGAAGTTGAATCTCCTTCGTCTAAGACAGTCCTAAAGAATTTCTTTCCAACTAATTTCTTGATGATTTGGAAAGCAAGTTTGTGAGGTAGTCTAGAATTATAGTTCTTGACATTGAAATGAATCAAATTAGAATTGTTTGGGTCTAAAGATCCTAACACAGTTAACATGTTTTTGCGTTGTGTAGGACAACTTTGGAGCACTTCCAAGGTAGAAATTGCACATGGTGCCTGAGCGAGATCTTCAACTAAATTATAAAATTGAGCAACTCGAGCATTAGGCTTAAAAACAACCTTCTTAAGAGTACTCTTGAGTGGACGCAAAATCATATCAAGAGTAGGCTTCTCGATGGTTAGGGGGACAGTAGACGAGGATTTGGGAGAACCATTGGAGGGAGATTTCCCTAAAGAAGAATGGTCTTCTTTCTAGTCTACGGAAATTTCAACTCAAAATGAGCCATTCTTCTTTAGGGAAATCTCCCAACAATCCCATCAACAAGGACTTCTGCTGGTGGCTTTGCAGGATCGATGCTTGGGCGAGGAGCTTGAGGAATCAAGTCATATAAATTTCCATACTTGGAATAGACCAATTCCAAATACTGGGCTCAAATAATGGCTTTCTCTTCAGTAATGGCATCACCCATAGCCACATCTTGGGCAATCGGAGGCAACAAAGATTTGGTAAACCAATTCGCTAATAACTGATCCAGAATAGGAGCCTTAATAAGTCTTCTCTTCCTTCTCCACCCATGGATATGATCGAATATGTGGGTGGATGTGTTCTATCACAGAGAAGTTAAGAGATCAATACCTGTTTCATAACGAATAGGGAGCTGAAATTGTGTAAGAAATATAGTTGTCAATGAGCCAAAATCCACAAACGAGTGTTGCGGAAGTTCAATATACCATTTCGCGGCTGTACCGATCAAAGTTCATTGAAAGAGTCTTAAACAAACTGAATCATCCATAAGGGAGTTTGAAGAACACCATAGATGGAATGTCATGACATGGTTTTTTGGATCATCTCCTTGCTTTCCATTGAATTTTGGAATGTCTGATGGTAACTTTACTGGAATGGGAGGCCACAAGGGTTTATGTTGAATGGGGTCATTAATCAACTTGGAAAAATCAGGAAAGTCCAAAGTTTCTAGGAAAGGTAACTGATGGTTAGGTTACACATACTGGTAATATTGATATGGCATATAGTTACTAGTAGAACCATAAGTAGACTGATAGATAGGTTGTTGTGAGGAAGAACTACCAAAAAATCTGCCCACAGGGGGTTGATTTCCAGGATCATGACCATTAGGACCACCAGGGCCTCCAGGACCACTAGGACCATTGCGACCACCAGGACCATCAGGACCACCAGGGGGAAAACCACCAGACCCTCCAGGGCCTCTAGGAGGTAAAATTCCAAAGCCTCTGGAACCACTAGGAGGAGGGCCATTAGGATGGAAGCCACCAATCCCCCCAAGACAACCTAGATCATTAGGAGCATAAGGAGGAAAGACACTAGGCCCTCCAGGACAATTGGGCCCCCGAGTGGGAGGACCTCCATAAGGCAGTCCTTTGGAACCTCCCGTAGTATGTATAGGTATCCCACCCATAGCTGGCATGTAGGACCAGTTAGGTTTCCCCCATGGCATGAAATTATTACTAGGATATGGAATTACAGCATAAGACATTCCTGTAGGATTGGGTGGATAATTAATGTTTCCTACAAGTATTTGATTTTCCGTATAACCATAACCCCAAGAGGTTTTATTGGTTACAGGTTATGCCCCCAAGGGCTAACCTGAACTAGATGGGGGATTAACCACATTAGTGTGGGTGGGAGGGACATAAACTGTATATTTCTCTATACCAGAGGTCCGCCCTTGACTAGATACAATTATGGTGCCAGATAACGTAGTTCGTGTTGGGGGTTTCCCCCCGGCACTAGAAGGTAATGACGGAACAGGAATTGAAGGTTGAGCCCCAAGTGCGGAAGACCTAGGAGGATTGGGAACAGACATAATATAGGAGGTGGTGGGGTTGGTAGTTTAACTTGGGTTGTGTGGATTTAATGTGCAATCTATAATCGATTCAATGGGTCTCATAGACTCAGAAAGTGAACGACATCCCACAAGAACAGATGTGGAACATGATGGTGGTGTGCCCAATATGTCATCTATTTTATTTTCAATATCATGTGCACAAAGAATGGCTGCGTGGTATCATCTACGTTCTTCTTCATCTGGAGAAACTTCTTAAGAAAAGTTTAAATAGGTGCCAAATGAGGCAATGGCCTGTCCTATAGAGGTATCCCAAAATGGAGCATTGGGACCATAATCCGGATAGGTAGTATCATCAACATGACCTTCTGTGGGAGAATGGAACAAAGTATTAACCCGAGAAGGTTGTTGGACCAAGGGAGGCGAGTGTTAAGGATATGGTCCTCCACTTTCTACAACCACATTATCTCCCACTTGGGAGGTAGTAGCAGCTCCGTGATTGATAGCTTCCATTGGATTTTCTCCTGAAATAGGAATAAAATCAGGTGGCAAGCCCCATACTCTTCTGGAATGTCTTAGTTCAGCCAGTTTGTACAGCTCCTATCTAACCTAGGGTCTCAAAAACTAGAAAACACACCAAAAATTTCCCTACTCAAGCTATAGGTCAAACAAGCAAACTTAAAATGACAGGAGGGGTTCAGAGAGTCAGGTCTCTCACCAGGATTGTCAAGAAGGTGCAACTCATCATATACCTCAAGGATACGTGCATAGTAATCTCCCTGAATGTTTTTTTCGGTGTATGGCTCCAAGCAAGATGACCAAAGGGCTTGCCTCAGATGGATACTACTATTCCTGTAGGTTGATTCCACCATTTCATGATTTATTTGTTGATTAATATTTGATGAGATTGATGCTTTCTTCCTAGATCAATATACAAGATTAGTATGGTATCAGAACTTACGGTAAGACGAAGCTCTATCTTTCAAAAAAAAGATTTTTGACAAATTTCTGCATGAAATTTGAGCAATAGCTCAAAAATCTAGCACTGCACCAGAAGCCAAGGCTTACCACTTAATACCCTAAGTAAAGAACTTGTTGATCAAGCTTGCTTGATTGACTATGCTGGGTGTGATGAAAGCCTAAAATGTGTAGGTTTTCCGACCTTACATTTCCCTTTCTGTTTTGATTTTTAGGTTTCTATAGGTAAAGCATTCGCTCCAGTAGATCCAAATGGCCTCCTCAGTAGATCTCTTGACTCCATACAATTTCCACTCATGGAAAGGTGATATGGAGATTTAGTTGTGGTCTAGAGGACTCTTTAGAGTCACCATGGACACTGAAGATGAGCCCGGTTCAGCCATAGAAAATCAATATTCTTGAACAAGAAGGATGAAGCCTTCAGTTTCTAGTGCCTCTCTATTTCCCGAGATCTTCTTTTTCATCTTGCGGGATTGAAGACTCCAAAACAAATATGGAAAAAATTGGAAACACTATATGGAAAGAATGATGACTTGAGATTTTACCAGCTCGAAAATGAATTAATGTCTCTCCAACCCTCCAATTTTGAGATTCTGAATGATTTTTTCACAAAGTTCAAGCATGTTGTTTTACTCTTGAAGCAATGCAAAGTTGAGAAGGAGGATGATCAGATCATCCTCACCATACTCTCCAAACTCAGGAATGATAATTCATTTTTTGTTTCTACATTCTGTGCGGGGAAGCTCACAACCCCTGGATGGAAAATGCCTACACTCAATGCCTTCATTGAGTCCCTAACATGTGAACATGACAAGCTTGTCCAGATGGGGATCACCAGATCCTCCTGTGATCAAGTCCTCCATGTAAAGGAAAGTAGTAGAAGAACCCAAAAACTAAATTCGATACTCCTAAACCTAGAGTTGAAAATCAGCAGCATGATGAGTCTTCCGGATCAAGGAAGAACAAAGGAAAAGGGCACCATGGTAAGGAAAAATTCAAGTGTTCTTATTGTGGGAAGGGCTTCCACCCTGAACATGCGTGCATGAAGAAGAATCTTGATGAAGAAACCTCTCTCCTTGAGAGAAATCACATCAATCTTCTGGAAATATTTCAGAGGAGAGATCAGCAAGATCGGGAACCACAGCATGAAAAAGGTCATGCCCTCATGGCAAGCAATTCAAAGTCCAAAGCACTATTGATTGATTCTGGAGCTTTGAACCACATGATGGCTGAAAAAGACTCCTTTTCATCCTTGGAGACTGGAAAATCCATCCCCATCCACATGGGAGATGACTTCACCATCATTTCAGAAGGATAAGGTACTATTGATCTTAAAAATGGTTTTTTTTCAAATGTTTTGTATGTACCGTCTCTCGCATCAAATCTCCTTAGTTTCTATCAAATGACACATAAAGGAGTGCCTAAGAGAGTTTATTTCAGCCTAAATGATGTTGAGATAACATAAATTACATCTGATAAACTCAATGCTAAAGGCCTTGCAAGCCACCATGCAAAAGCCTATGAGTTCTCTCACTTTGTTGCGGATGCAAAGCCCACCGCTCTGCTAACTCATGGAAATGAGGTTAGTAGGTTGTGGCATGAGAGGTTTGGCCATATTAATTTCAAATATTTGCAGCAATTATAGAAACACTCCATGGTTGAAGGCCTCCCGCTCATCAAGGCAACCACGGGAATTTGCAAGGGCTATGTGATTGGAAAACACCCTGAGCACAAGTTCGATCGGGGGAAGGCAAACCGAGATACATGCATATTGGGGCTGATACATTTTGATATCAGTGGTTCAATTCCTGTCACATCCATGAATGGATCAAGGTATCTTCTTACTTTTATTGATGATTTTTCAAGGTACACATGGGTCTTCTTTCTCAAAAAGAAGTCTGAAGTATGTGAAAAATTTTCTGAATTGAAGGCCTTGATCGAAAATTCCTCTGGGATTAAGATCAAGATATTTAGATATGATAATGGAGGGGAGTATGTTAGTAATGAATTGCTACACATATGCTCCCAAAGTGATATTCAGGTCTAACATCCAATCCCCTACACCCCCCAGCAGAACAGAGTAGCGGAAAGGAAGAATCGGTCTCTCAAGGAGATGACAACCTGTATGTTGGAATCCAAGAAGCTTGCTGAAAATTTCTGGGATGAGGCCATGCATGCTATAGAATACATTCAAAAAATGGTGCCACACTCATCCATGAAATAGAAGACCCCTTTCGAAGCATACTACAGACACAAGCTGGATGTGTCAAACCTACGGGTGTTTGGGTCCACTACATGGGCCTAGATTTCGCTTGATAAAAGAAGGGATTTGCAATTGCAAAGAATAAAATGTCTATTTATTGGGTGAATTGATGAATCTAAAGGTTTCAAGCTACTAGATATCCAAACTAAAAATATCATCATCGAGAGAAGTGTCAATTTCGATGAGCCTCTTCAAGAGGTGGAACTAGTGAAGGAGAAAACTACTGAATTTCCTTTCAATTCTAATGAATATTTGGAGGATGAAATTGGGGGTGATGACCTTGATTTGGATCCTCTAATTTCTTATATCAGTGTGCAGCAATCATTAGATGCTGAATCAGAACCTGAAGTGCAAAATCATCTTCCTACATGGGCCCGACAGACACTCTCCTCTGCAGGAGACAACATTGGAAATCTGGATGATCCAAGGAGAACCCGGTCTGATTTCCAAAGAGCAGGTATTACGCTATCTTGCTATGATAATTTGCTGTCCAAAACTTGCTATTTTATGATTAGTTCAGATCCAAAATCCTACTACCATGCTCGGAAGGATCCGATATGGAAATTTTCCATGGATGAAGAGATGAATTCTCTTCAAAAAAACACTACTTGGGAGCTAGTTTCTCTTCCTCCGGAAGGAAATTAGTTAAATGCAAGTGGGTGTTTCGGACCAAGGTTGCTGCTGATGGAAGCACCTATAAATATAAGGCAAGGCTGGTGGCAAAAATTTTCTCTCAGGTCCAAGGAGTGGACTACCATGAGACATTTGCACCGGTTGCAAAAATGGACTCCATCCGCCTTGTTTTGGCAATTTTAGTATCCAAGCAATGGGAAGTGCATCACATGGATGTTAAGTCAGCCTTTTTAAATGGATATATTCATAAGGATATATACATGAAGCAGCCTAAGGGCTACATCACTGATCCATCTTTGTTTTGCAAGCTAAAGAAGTCACTCTATGGGCTAAAACAGGCCCCAAGAGAGTGGTATTCCAACTTGATGGATGCCTTCCTTCTCTCGCAAAACTTTCAGAGGTGTAGATCAGATCCAAATGTGTATTTATAGTAGTATGATGGTCATATAATTATAATTTTTTTATATGTTGATGACTTACTGATCACAGGTAGCATAGTTGCTTCCATTTCAGCCATCAAAACTGCTCTCCACAATGCTTTTGAAATGAGTGATTTGGGGCTTCTAAAACAATTTTTGGGGCTCGAAATTGAGCAAAATTCTGATGGGATTATGGTCACTCAAACCAAATACATTTCAGAACTATTAGTAAATTTTAACATGGTTGATTGTAGGCCTACACCATTCCCTTTCCTTTCAGGGATCAGCCTTGAAAAAGGAAAAAGCACACCTCCCATGGATTGCACTATCTATCGACAACTGATTGGTAGCTTGTTGTACTTGACACATTCTTGGCCTGATATCTATTATGCCATGAATGTTGTATCAAGATACATGCAGCAGCCTCATTATATTCATTGGAAGGCAGCCAAGAGGATCCTCCAGTATATTCAGGGAACGAAGACCTACGGCATTCACTATGCTGCAGACTCCAAGCTAGAGCTGGTTGGATACACAGATTCCAATTGGGCAGGTGATTCTATTGATTGGAAGTCTACTTCTGGATATGTATTCATGTTTTGTGGTGGCCCCTTTTTCTGGTCAAGCAAAAATCAAGATGCCATAGCACTATATTCATCAGAGGCCGAGTATCGAGGAGCGGTGAATGCTTACATCCAAGCAATTTGGTTGCAAGGCATTCTTTCAAAGTTTGATCTTGATAATACTTTGTCCATTGTCCTATTTTGTGACAATAAAAGTGATATTAATATATCCACGGATCCATTTACCTTGCAGAGGACCAAGCATGTAGAGATCCACATGCACTATATCAGGGAGCTAGTGCATGACAGGACCATCATTCTGTAATACTACCCGACTGATGAGCATATTGCAGACATCTTCACCAAGAGATTTTCAGAAAAGAAGTTCACTTACCTCTGTTCACTGTTGCGGGTGAGTTCATAAGGGTGATTTAGACTACTTTCATTGTTCAGCTTGAGGGGGGTTTTTTCCCACTGAGTTTTCCCTCTTTTCCTCACTTAGTTTGTTTTGAGCATTGTTTCAGTTTCAGCATTGTATAGGGTGACCTATGGCCTTAGTTGCAGGGTGACCTATGGCCCTAGCATTTTTATGCATTTGTGTTTTCTAACTCCTTCTGAGTATAGCTTAAGGGGGGGTGTTGGAGACATTTACCACCATACACACTCTTTTTGGTCAAATTGTCCTAGTTAAACCACTATACTAAGTATTATTGACATTAATTGATGTCAGTGGAGCACTAAATGTCATCATCCAGTCACACCCACTCCTACCTTCAGTCAAGGAGGCTAACTTATCCTTATCCGACATTTGGGGAGGCTAACTGGAGCACTCTGGGGGTGATCTAAGTGATATTAATGCACCTAATTGCTAACTGGTGGTTACAATCAGTTAAAATAGTCAGTGAAGGCACCTCCTTTCATTTAATTGATTATTTAATGATTAATTAATGAACTAGAGTCAACAGGGGTGCCTCCACCAACTTCTGATGTTCACTTCAACTTCAGTTAACCTCATCGGGCTTCATTGGAGTGATTGAAGCGCTAGCACTTGATGGTTGGCTTGCTATGGCATGTGTTCAATATCTTTTAGTTGAGACTCAGTCATTTATTGCACTCCGGCTTCAGTTAGGTTTAGTTGAGTCGATTAGGGTTTTGATCAGTGGTTAACTGAGTGTGGACTATGGCTTACAGTCATTTAAGCTAGACTCCCTCATTCAATTCGAATGACCTCCTTGAGGATTCAAATTGCTCATTCATTCATGCCTGTAGCATGCCATTGTAATTGTAATCATTCATTCTTTATGTCAATACAGAGCGACTACTATTCCTGTAGACCGATTACACCATTTCATGAGTTATTTGTTGATTAATATTTGATGAGATTGGTGCTTTGTTCCTAGATCAATATACAAGATTAATAGATGATACGTGGAAGAATCGCGCGAGTCTCGAGATGTAATGTGGACGAGTAACGACAGCTCCTATGCTTAAATACCCCCGAACACGTCTCTAACCTATCACTCAAATTGCTATGTAAATTTTAACCTATAACTACAGTTAATTTTAAAGTGGACGGTTAGGTGAATGCATGGAGTTTTGACAGAAAAAGTAAAACCATGCAATATGCATATGCAAATATTTCACTTTATCGTTTGTGGTATGCCTACCTATGGGAGAGAAAGAGAGTATTTTCTTTTGCTTCAAAACCAAAAATTTCCAAACAACAATCTTGAACACAAAATCAAAGACAAGCAGCACTTTCCAAACTCGTTTGTCTTTTCTGAAAGCAATCAAAAGAGGAAGGATTCTCTTTTCTTAAAAGAAAATCAAGCAGCACACTATATGCATATGCACTCTATTTTTCAATTTTCCTTAAAGCGTAGATAGATCTAACTTAAATATATATATATTATTTTGATGAGATAGTACAAATGCAAAAGAGCCAAAAGAAGATAGGGAACCTAAAAGCTTGTGAGGCCAATCAGATATCCAATGTCTTATGCTCACTAAAGATAATGACCTAATCTCAGTCAAAAAATTTCTTTTTAAACAAGCAAAAATAAGTCTTCTATAGGAACAACAAATGAAATCAAGATGCTAATTAAACATTTTTCTTTTAGTCTATATAACAGAAATAAAAAGAGAGCTCTCTAACACCTAAGCTTTCAAAAAAGAAATCATTTCACAAAGACAACCAACAAGCACAGAAGAAAATGGACAATCAACAAGCCTAATCTAGCTTTTGGATTCTTCAATCAAACCGATATTTTACAACAAAATTTCAAACCATAAGCATCAGATTCTAACACACAAGCCTGACAGTGCAGGGCTAAAAGAAAATCCACTCAATTTTTTTGCAAAAAATGAGAAAAAAATAGTCTTGGAATAAGGCATACCTCACACCGCGCTGGAGGGGTCTTGACAGAGTGATTTTGGACGAGCACCGCTTCTAGATAATAGGACTCAGGCGGTGGCACTGTGTGCTGCTATCAAGTTTCAGGCGGTGGCACCGCTTCTCGCCAACAACATAAGAGCAGTTCCCTGTATAGATCCAAAACACAAAGGAGAACGACAGATCAAGTTAGAAAAAGATCATACCAAGGCAAAAATTGATGAATTGATAGTTAAAAAGAGCATAAAAAGTTGAAATACTTTAGATTTGAACAAATCTGAAAGTTTCAAACCAAAATTCACTGAGTTAGATAGCAGATCTGACTGAAGAGAGTTGGATATGGAGCCTAGATTCAGACAAGAGTTCAAGAACTGAGGAATATCTAATCAACTGATATACGTATCTATTCCCCAACAGAGTCGCCATATTTGTATCCAGGAATATTTCACCTTCTGCGGACAGAAGTTCTTCCTCTAGTCTGAATGGTTTAGATCAATAACAAATGAGTGGATGACAAAGGATGAAGACCTTCCCTGGATGTCATAGACACCTGGAATGTTGCTTCGATAGTGAACCTGTGTGCCTGCAAATAGATCAAACATGAAAACACATCAAAGCTACCATAAAATCATCTACTTATCCATGTTAGTGACTAAGGAACCTAACAACATGTACATGCGAAATCAAAACAACAGTAATGTGGGACAGAAATTATCTTTGCATTAAGATGTATGGAGAAGTTTACAACCAATAAAGCCTTAGTGTCAACAAGCATCTCCAAGAGACAAACACTTCATCCCCATAAGCTCCAACTTTGCTCTCTATGCTCTCCAATGGCTTGGTCCAAGTGGTCAATCCAACAACATAACAATACTTCTATAGTTCTCCCCCCTCAACCATGGACATGAGCTTGTATTTATAAGGCTGAATGGATAGGAATAGTTGAGAGATTTATGGATAAAGTGGCATCTAAGATCCTATGATGGGGGGTTTCGAGCTCAACTGACCCACAATGATAGGAATAAGGGAGGACATGAGGCTCATGATCTAAAAGCCTCGAGAAACTTCTCTTTTTTCCATTTTACCCAGGGTACCGCTCTTCTTCTCTTACGACAGAGCGGTTTAGATGAGAATCGATTATGGCCCAAAGGCCACATGCGGTGGCACCACTTATGGTAAACAGGAAGCAGGTGGTGTGAGCAAGGTACCGCTCATGGATCACAGGGAAAGCGTGATGCTGAGTATTTTCATGTAGAATTGAAAAACAACATGGGGTTTCCACTCTAAGAGCTAGGATTAAGGGCAAACATGTAAGTCAAAGGTCTTATCACATGGTGGTGACAGGATTTGGGTATAACAAAGTGATCTAATTCTCCTAAAGGTGAGGCTTCTACTATTTGGAATATAAGGCTCTGTGTAAAAATGCTTTCTTTTGGAGATGCTCTCCAAAACTATTTAGGAATAATGGTCAGATCTCCAAGCCTTCTCTTGGCTTGGGCCTTTATAGAAAATATTTTAGGAAAGGGAAGTTGGTTCAAAATTCAGTTAAATCAAGAATTCATTACTTTCTTGAAAATAATCTTTAATTGATTTATGTGGATATAATAATTATTTTGTTTAGCTTATGAACTTTTTACTAGTTACTAATTGAACTTTAGAATATAATATTTATTTAATCACTTTAGTTAATAATATATACATAGACTCTTTATTTATTATTTTAGTTATATTTATTTCCTTATATATATATATATATATATATTCTTTTATTCATAATATATATAAACTTTGCATAGTATCTTTAATATTTATTTATGCATCATATAACATAGTCTTATTTATTTGATGCTTCCCTTAGCTTTCATTATTTATTTTATCAAGGCCTGAGGTAGGGTTGGTCAACTAAGTTGGGAAGCTCTAGATCCTCCTTGCATGTTGGATTACCTTGTATATTGTGGTAGTTCTTCTAGTACTTGATGAGAATTATATTTGAAATTTCATTTAATCAACTCAAAATAAGTAAGATAAAGGGTCAGTGTTATTCAGAGTTGTTCTCACTCTTGACACACTTAATTTCATATCCCAAGCTCAAAACTATAAATTGGGAGTTACACTTGGTGCAATTCCATATCCTCTCAGTCAACACTAATGCTAGGATGTACTTGTAGAATACACCTAGGGATATGATGGCCAAGGATATGATACTCCATATCTTATCCTCAATATAAATTTGGAATGCTCCACAAATTATTCCCAACACTTCCAATATTATAACTCATGTCCTCCAGAGCTTATGCTCAACACAAAACATCATAACTCATCTGCTCCAAATCTTACGCTCAACACAAAATCTTATCAATTATGTGTTTCTAGGTTTACGTCCAGCACATTATAGAAATAAATCATGAATTCAGTCTTCTACACAATTCATCACAATAATCATCTCAGTATATGTATTAGGGTAAATCACATAGTAATACATCCACTATAGCGTACCACGACAATAGTCCTTGTCCATCAGGGTCCATGCCCAACATATACAAGATAATAAATGATATGCATTGGCTTGCATCTAATAAATATAACTAATCAACATAACTCATGTGCAGTGGGGCATACACCGAATATACAAACATAAACAACAAAGTAACTCATATCCAAGGGGACCCATTCCCATTATAGTTAAGGTCAAAATTTGGAATATTACATAAACGCATTTTTAAATACCTCAATTGAGGGTTTGTGTGTGATTAAATGGAATCTCAATCGATATATTATGTAGATCAATATTTTGATACATTTGATTAAAAATAATGGGTGCTCTTATTTTTGTGTGCACATGAATAAAGACACCCAATTTTTTTTAATCAAATATTTTATTAAGTGAGGTCAAATATATATCATTAACACAAGTCCTCTTCAAATTTAGTTCAAATTAAGAATACAATTATAGAATAACCATAGAACTTATTTCAAATTATACACACAATTATATAACAATGGGATTTAAAAAAACATAATTTCAATAAGGTGAAATGAAAACATCCCTATCGCAACTTCCTGTAGATTTTATGTGTAAATATTAGTCTAGAGTAATTGGAGTTATAGATGTGTTCAATCACATCTACTGCAACCTATATTTACAAATAATGATAAAATCCCTCCATAATAGTCTTTTGATGTGTTTTTATGCAACACACGTGGTGAAATTAGTCATGGTGTGTTTTTTTTATACTCATTGCATGTTTTCAATAA
This sequence comes from Pseudotsuga menziesii, assembly GCA_001517045.1. Lineage (NCBI taxonomy): Eukaryota > Viridiplantae > Streptophyta > Pinopsida > Pinales > Pinaceae > Pseudotsuga > Pseudotsuga menziesii. The sequence goes on along the minus strand of LPNX010729493.1, from coordinate 2,953 downwards.
AGTGTTTTTATAACCATCGATTGAGTCTTTAGTCTTGAATGACCATTTGAAATGAAAACCCTCAATCAAGCTATCTACTCTAGATCGAGAGTTAATAAAACCCTTGATTGAGCAAATTAACTCAATCGAGTGTTTTATTCCCTTGATCAAGAGTTTTAAACTAGCTCGATCAAGAACTTAAAAAAGTCTTGACCACACTCCATTTTCACGATAGCCACGCCCTCTGCTTGTCAAAAAGTATTACCCATCTTCATGGGAACACCTGTAATAAAAGTGAACAAACATCAAGGACAAACGTTTGCATAGGTAAATCTACCAAAGAGATCACCCATCATTTGTAATGTAAACATGTACATAATTGAAGCCTCATGTCCGAATTATGAATACACAAAAAACAATCATGGAATGGGTCGATCTCTCCAAGAGATCGCCCTGCATTCTTTTCAAAATGAATACACAACAAAAATGTAACGCCCAATGGCAAACTCCTAAACAAGTTCTGGTTCTCGGGGTCAATTCTCCCTTCAAGATTTCACCCTTTCAATCGACATGCAAAAGACAAATATTTTTTTTTTCATTTTTCTATTTCCTTTTTTTATAAGCAATGAAAATTTTCATCCAACCCTTAAAGGCTTAAGCAATTTATATTACTTTTCTTTCATATATATATATATATATATATATATATATATATATATATATATATAAGCTTAAGAAATTTATATTACTTCTCTTTATGTGTGTGAAAGAGAAGTAATATAAATGGCTTAAGCTTTTATATATATATATATATATATATATTGAACATATATGAGAGTTATTATCTAAAAAGAGAAATGTAAATTTGGAAATAGACATTGCCTCCATATATTATTAGGAATACTTAAGATACACATGGAGAAGGAATACAAGAATATATATATATGAAGCTGTGATTAAATCATAACGTTTTTGTTGTCTTGGTAGTGGGTGAACGATCCATATAGTGAGAAGGATGCGTTGATGAGGCCATTACACTTTGGTGGTGGTGGTGGTGAAGGAATTATCAACTTATTTTGGTGGAGGAATTGATTGCTTTATTTTGTTTTTTTTTAAGAAGTAGTTAGTCGAGAGACTTGACTATATGAATTTATGTGCAGTTTACACATCCTATTATTTGAATTAATTTTAAAAATAGCATAGCATCCTATCACTTGAATTAAGTTATCTATTTTATTGAAATATAAATTTGTTATACATCAAATAATATTAAATTTAAATAAAATATATCTCTTTTAAATACTTGATTTAAAAAGTTTTATTATACAACATCCTATTAATTAACTTCAGAAATATAGTTATCTATTTTATTAAAATATAAATTTGTTACACATCAAATAATATTACATTTCCCTTTTAAATATTTGATTTAAAATAAATACTTGATTTAAAAAACTTTATTACACCACATCCTATCAAATTAACTTCAAAAATATAGTTATCTATTTAATTTAAAATAAATACTTGATTTAAAAAGCTTTATTGAACGACATCCTATCAAATTAACTTCAGATATATAGTTATCTATTTTATTGAAATATAAATTTGTTATACATCAAATAGTATTACATTTAAATAAAATGGATACCTTTTAAATACTTGATTTAAAAAGCCTCGGTTTAGGTTGATTATAACCAATAACTCTTACTAGTCAATTAGATGTAGCTCATTCACTTGAGTCATAGATGATAGTTTTGGTGACAGGTATAAGTGTAAATTCGGAAGGGGGAGAAAAGTCATCTAGTTTTGGTTATGTTTTTATTTTACTTAAAATTTAATATTGTGATTTATGTAGTATAAAGTTTAAGATAAATTTATTTTTATATATAATTTTTATTTTTTATTATTATTTTTTTTTCAATTAGTTTATTAACATATATCATATTAGCATAATTCCAATATGAATACCATTCAATATGGAAAAAATCGTATACTAATAAAATACGGAAATATACTTCTTATATTTAATATGTATATTTCTTGTATATAATATTTATAATTAAATATACAATAATAGATATAATATTTTTAATTAAATATATAACGATATATATAACATTTATATATAGTTAAACATATATAATATTTTTAATCAAATATTGAATATTAATCATTAAATTTTAAATTTAAAAAAAAATTAAAACATATTTTTTATAACCAAAATTACTCTTTAAAAAAACAAAAAGATAATGCCCTTAATATAAGAGAGAAAACTCTTAGCTATTAATTATCTTAAGAAGAAAGTAAATAATATTTACCACTATTTACATTGAAATTAATTAATTAATGTTTAAATTGTGTTAGCGTTAACTTTGACTCCTAATGAGAAAGGATGTAAGTGGTTTTGGGCACATGGTTTTGGTAACCAAAAAATCTAGTGTTGCTGTAATAATTGCATATTTATTTTCTTTGGCATATTTTTATTCCTATCAAATTGAATTATTAAGTATGAAATTGAAAGGTACTTATTTTATAGTGTTTTAATAATTAAAATTCGGTTTTTTAAAATTAATTTCCAAAAGTAACCAATATTCCTATTACATATAAATGGAATGTTCTAACAAATTCGAATTTGTTCTAAATTTTTCCTACACAAAAGGCCAATACAACCGAATTATGCTACTATGATCTATATCAAACATGTCTATATCAAGTTGTTACAATCCAATCTACAACAAGGAGAAAGAGTGGGTGACTCTAGGTAGGGAGATCTGATAAATAAGTAAAAGGGGCCTGGGGGTGTGCATACTATGTCTTATAGTAACGAAGAAGTATTGGGGAGCGTAACAAAATAACTATGTATAAGGTAAAACCAGAGCGAGAGCCTTCACTAAGGCACTAAGTAATAAGCTCCAAACAAGCAAATAGCAAATGATTGTTAATGTAAAAAATTTAGAAACCCTATGACTAACAC
>LPNX010729453.1:0-12471 GCA_001517045.1 Pseudotsuga menziesii | reverse complement strand
TAGGACCCTCCTCTACTTTGAATTAGTTGGTTTTTCTTCCTGGTTTTGGTCCATGGATTTTTTGGAACGTTTTTCAGCACTTTGGGTTGCTCTATCAATCAATCTGATTTTCTTCCTTAATGCTTAAAATAATCCCATGCATAATCAAGTTTATCATTGCCTGTTAAATACCTTTGAAGTCATTCTGAATTGGGAGTTAGTTCATTTGATTTTCCCGTCATTGCGGAGGTTTGCTGCTTTGTCTTTTCCGCTGTTGCGGGTGTACTTTGGTTCTACGTCAGAAGGGATAAGTATCTCCTTAGCCGACGTTGCGGACGGATCTTCACTTCTGGCCTCCGCCGTTGCGGATCAATTCGAGTTTTTAATTTTCCATTACTTGCCGATTTACGTTTTGGTTTTCTTCCGGCTGTGTATCGGAGCCATTTACCAATCTTTCTCTCCACCGTTGTGGGCAGGTCTGAGCTTTAGATCTCCGACGTAGAGTCTCTGGGTTGCCGATGTGAGTTTTGCGGATGGTGTCTAGTTGTGAGTGTCCGCCGTTGCGGAATAGTTTGAGCTGTTGACTCCCGACTTAAAAGGCCGCCAACGTCCGATCATTATTTTCGCGTGCTTTGCTCACCGTTGCGGACAGGTTGATGATTGTGACTTTCCGCCGTTGCGGAAGGTTTGGAGTTGTCACCTTCCGATCCGGTTTTCTTTCACTTCCGACCCGTTAATTCTTCCCACGTGCAAACCTTTTTCATATATAGGGAATGGAGAGTCGGTTTATTCTATTGTTTGTTTTGGCTCGAGCTATCGCAATCATCTTGCGCTGTCGACCCCCCGGAGCTAGTGGACCACCGTGCCTGTACTCGCGTCTAGGTGGCATTTGAGGAAGCCCGACCGTTTTCGCCTCATCAGCTACGCGTCACTACCAGGTAGGCTCGTTATCGCCCTACCTCGTTCTATTCAAGGTTTTTATTTGGTGATGATTGCTGCGGTTGGGGGTGTTACTAGGATTGTGTCTCCTATCCCCGTTTTTCTTGCGTATGGGGTCTACCCTTGGTTAGGTTTTCCATAGTCGTTCTTCTTGTCCGCCCAGCGTTTTGCGCCTACGTATTGAGAATTTTTGTGTAGGTTAACTGTTTGCGATTTGGGGGAGGAGGCGTTTTTCTTTTAAACCCGCATATTGATTATTTGTCGACCTCGGCCTGTATTCGCCTACCCCGTGCGTAGTGTATGAAGGCGCGGTGCAGGCGCCTATTATGCCACCTGCACCTAGCATCCCCTTGTACGATGATGAGGTCCAGGAAGAGTTTGTGGCAGTTTTTCTTGTGGTTTGATGGTTCCTCTGTTGGTCATTTATCCCATTCGCCTCGTTTCAAACCCCAACCTTTTGCCTGCGCCGTCCTGCGAAGTCCAGCGGATCTCATTTCTCTGAAACCCTAGGTGGTCAAGAGGGCTGTGCTGTTGTAGTGGTTTGCGTTTTTGAGGATAGCATGGATAGTGGTTTTGGTGAAAGCGTCATGTGCAGAAAATTGATGTTAATGCCTGCAGCGTATATTCAAGTTGATGTAATTATCTTCCGCGAATAGCATTGTGGTCAAAATGTTTGATGTAGAGAACCTAGGCGGCTAGCATGATCTTTATATATACAACCCGTTTCTTCATTTGCTGTGCAATAGACCGAATTGATGAATGCCGCACCTAGCATTCGATATACATGTGTTTGCTTTATGGATTGTTTTCATGGGAGCAGTGGCACACTGCGAGATAATGTAGATTTAATGCTGGCCCAAATATGATTGATAAAGTTTTAGTATCATGCAGCAGTAGGACATTGCCCACTGTATTGCACAGGACTGAGTCTGTTTCATGCTAGTAGTTCTGATAGTCAGGGCATTGTTGGGTTGTGCATACAGGCATTGGTTTCTCTACTTGCTTTCACATTAACACATGAAAAGGGCACTTTGCATATGGATGTAATTTTATTGCAAAAATGTTTTGCATCATGCTAAGATATAGACAAGAGCACTAAGTAGTGTACATTTGGTTAGTCAAGTATGCAAACTTATATTGTAATTTCATCAACTAGTTGCTACCATGATATACATAGATAGAATAAAGTGCTGCACTCTGTCATATAACTGTATGCACCTTGAATGCCTCAATACTACAATGTTATATATGGTAGGAAGAAGCCAAGTCCACCATGTCCAAAAGACAAAAGAAGAAGGCCCCAGTGGTGGAATAAGTGCCAGAAGCAGAAGCTGAAACAAAGACTGAATACATATATGAAGACACCCAATGTGTCTTTGGTGTTGAACCTGAGTACAAATGGGGTGAGATATATAGATTGATTTCCCGCAGGGAGGTCCCCGACATGGGTCTCGAAGAAGAACCCATATATGCTAACATAGAGAAATCCACCATCATGAAGGTTGCTACCAGACCAGAGCTGGTCCCATGCTCTGAGGTAATGAGATGGATTCTGCCCCATACAAACACAAACACCATGATCATAGGAAACGTCGAAGGTCAGGGCTATGCTGCATTTAGCCCAGGATATGTGGCGTTGGCTTAACACCTGCCAGAACCTCAAATCTTTCTATCTAATGATTGGCTGGATTACATCAGGATGGATTTGGTGGAAACCATGAAGAGAATGCTCTTGCTAGGAAATCTCTATCGACACAGAGCAACTGGTGATTATGATACAACAAGCTTGAGAGCTCCTTACAGATTTATAGCTCTGATGCTTAATAGGATATTTGGCAGAGCTAATGGCAAACTCTTCAAATTTGAGTGGATACCCCTTATGTTCCATGTGGCAACCCAAGGAACAGTCTTCAACTGGGCCAGCCTTATATCAAGCAGTCTCTCTTCTTGCTTAGCTGCAGCCTTGGGAGGAGGAGAAGCCCAGAAAAAATCTGAATTCTATATGAGTTTAATTATGATAGACTGCATACTGTGCAACCAGCCTTTCCCTGGTCTCAAGTGCATCTGGGATAGGGAAAGAATGCCTGTATATGCCTCTTACAGACCATTGTGGGCTTACCAGTACCATAGTCATTACAGAGAGGTCTATGAGCATTTCATTATGCCACTCTACACGCTCATTTTCCGGAAGGAATGTGACTGCATGTCAGAAGGTGCCATGCAGGTAATAGAAGAACATGCAGATTATTTCTTGACGGACAATGGTATGTATCTTAGAATGTATGGAGGATCAAAGACACCTTTTCTGCTGCCAAAATATGCAATGGATTATATAATCCATAAAGAGGCGGTCAGGCATGTGTTCATTGATGGAATAGGTAGTTTCTTGTTCCAACACAAGAAGACTACATACCCCGCTTTACCATTCAGGTTAGGTAGCTACAAGTTCACCAATGTGAAACAAGCCGCCAAATTCATTGAGGAACTAGGGAAGTTCCATTTTGGTGAGATACCTTTCCGGCGAAATGACACTCATGGTAAAATAGCTAAGCACTGTAAGAAGCATAAGGTGTTTTTTGAATATACCCATCATTATGATAAGGAAGAATCTGTCTTCTGGAATGCCCCAAACATGACGGCACTCAGCAGAAGATTCAAACCAAAGAACCCCACCAAAGGTGGAAAAGGGGCAGAGGAAGCCAAAGCTGAGCAAGCCAGAGCTGAAGAAGAAGCCAAAAGGAGAAATGAGGAAGCTCAGAGGTTGGAAGAGGAAGCTGCATAGTGGCTGTAGAAGGGAGAAGAAGAGAAAAGGAAAGCTGCCCAAGAAGCAGCTGAGATAGCAAAAGAGGCAGCCAGAGAAACAGAAGAAGTAGCCAGACAAGCAGCCGAAGAAGCACAGAGAAAGCTAGATGAAGAGCTTCAAAAGCAGGAGGCTGAAAGAATAGAATTGACACAATAGCCAGCTTCTGAAACACCAACAGGGTAGAGCCAGGAAGAGGAAAACCCCGAGGTGCAGATCTTGCAAGTGCCTACTGCCAGCACTCCTGTAGCCCCTATGCTCCAGCTAGTGCCTTTCATCCAAAAGAAGGGGGAAGAAGTCCCTGACTTCAATACTGTCTATTATGACAGGGCCACCAAAAGAATAATGAGGAGGATGGAAAAGAAGGTGGAAGCGAAAGATTTATCAGGGAAGATGGTAACAGATACTGCTATCATGCTAGGGACAGACAAGGATCCTAGGCTCACGATAAGAGCCGGGGCTGCAATGATTGATGCCTCTGAGGACAACATAAACATGGTGATGATTGAACTAGAGTCAGCTAAGAAGACCTCCTCTCAGCTAAAAGATACACTGAGAAAAGAAAGAGAAGAGGGTAACAGACTTAAGAGGAAGTACGAACACGTGCTAAGGGAAATGGAATCCTCAAAGGGTGAAGTCTAGGCCCTCCAAGTAGAGATGCAAGCCAAGGAAACAACACAGGAGGCCCTAGAGAAAGCACAATAGGAAGCCTAGGACCTAAAGAGGGATAAGGAACAGTTACTGGCAAAGGTGGAAGACCTAGATGAACAGATAAAGATCCTTATGCAGGCCAATGATGAGCACACCCAAGAGCTGAGAAAGGAACATCAAGAGCAGCTAGCTTCTCTGACTTCTAATCTGGAGGAAGCTAAGGAACAGCAAGTCGATCTGAAACCATTTAAAGAGTATATCCTGGCTCAGAAGGCTAAAACGCTACAGCTACAGACGGTTCTGGAAGAAGAAAGATGCAAAGTCCTTCAGATTGATAGCCAGCTAGAGGAGATCATGGAAACTTCTTCATACTTCGTAGATAGGTCCCAGGATGTTCTTGAGGTCTTAAATGCCAGAATGGCAAGACTAGAAAGCAATGCAGAGGTTCCAGCAGAGCTACCAGCCAAGGACCAGCAAGCCCTCAAGAGAGATCATGACCTAGTAGAGTTTGCTGTCAGCACCACTAAGGACTTCAAGAAGGCCATCAAAAGGGCGCAGGGAGCATGCTCAGAATATTTCAGAAGGCTTCTTAATACGTACAACTGCTGTCATACAGAAGCTAGGCATAGGCTTGAAGAGTTCCTGGATCATGAGACCTTTGTGGAAATATTGCAGAAAAGACATCAAGATGCAGAGGCCAGGACGCAGCAGATTCAATCCATTGATGACCTAGTGCTGAGGAACGAAGTAGGCCACGCAGCCGTTAGCATGCAGATTCTAGAAGATCAGCTTCGGTTGAGCCTTGCAAGGATCAAGGCCATCAAGAACCGAGTTGAAAAGTTTGAAATCAACATTCAGTTCCTGGAGCCATGCACATTTGAAGGTCTTGCTGCTGAAGCAACAGCGTGGAAGAAGTTCCTAGAAAGCCAAGGTGGACCCTCCTCATAGAGGACCGGTCAACTTTGTATTAATTTAATAATTTGTAAAAGCTTTTTTGGAAAAATGAAGCGTTGGGAAAACAAAGGGTTGGGAAGCCCAAAGGTCACTTTGGGAAACCCAACCATTTTTTCCTTTTGTATAAAAGTAGGAAGCGTAGAAAGAAAAGAGGCTTTTTTCCCAGCAAGACTTGAAGGTTATTGTAAGAAGAACTACTTCCTTTTGCAATAAAAAATTACAGTTTTCCTGTTCAAAGAAGATTGGTGGGATTTCAAATGTTTTGCCATGGATAGTCGAAAGATGAACTATTTTGTTTTTCAGCATTGTATCCATGAATCGTGAGATCATTCTAACTTTACGACCTATGTCTTTGTTTAAATGATTTCTGATTTATTTTATGAAATAACCACCATGAGTAATGTATGCTGATCATAAACAATTAGCTATCTGGTTGTGAAATATATTTCATTGCTCATGCGTATAAAAGTTAATGTCAGCTATCTGTAATTGCTTTTATTATGTGTGCACATCCACATTACTCATATATATTAATTACAAGTTGGCTCCCCGGGGATAGGTAGGCATATAGATAGGTAGTTAACTCATCTCATTTCTGCATGTGTGATTCAGATGCTCGTGAGCCTAAGACGAGAGGTAAGAACCTGCGCATCACATTGTGAATGCTCCTTGCATCCTTCACCACCCTGCATAATTAGTTAGATACTTGCATTTCACATTTAAGTAAAAAAAATTACAAATTCCGGTGGACCGGGCCGCAACCGGTAAAGCCTTGTATTTGTTACTTGACCTACGGTAGCCGGACCGTAAAACCGGATGGATTCCCTATACCAAACAGTCAACGGGCTAATTGGGAACGTTGATTAGGGAGAATCCCTTTACTATTGTCGCCTGCGAATTTCCAGGCCTCAACACATCGTTACCATCTTTTGATAACCCGGGTGTCCAGAATAAGGACTTTTATGTACTTCATTTAAAATCAACAATTTAATTTCTGGCATGTTAGGTACATAAAGTCTGTTTTTATAAAACATTAAGCCTTTTCATTTAAATTGTAATCTGTTTTTACATTTTTAGATTCATTCTTAGTTGTTTTTTCACTTAGATTTTGGTATTCCTTGTCCATTTTTATCTATTCTTCCAATTTATCGTTTATTTCTATTTTATAAAAGTTAATGACAGCTATAAAATTTGTTATTGCATTTATGCTTAAGGCATCGACCACTTTGTTTTCCTTTCCTTTGATGTGTTTGATCTCAAAATCATATTCGCTAATGAAAGCTAACCATCTATCTTGCCTTGCATTCAAATTTTGTTGATCAAACAAATATTTCAAGCTTATGTTATCAAACATTAGTAAAAATCTTTTACCAATTAAGTGATGGCGCCACATTTACATAGCATGATTTACGACAACCATCTATAAATCATATGTTGCATAGTTATTTTCATGTGTTTTTAGCTTCCGTGATTCATAAGCGATTACATGACCTTCTTGTATTAGTACTCCACCCAAACCTTCATTGCATGCATCAGTGCACACAACGAAATCCTTGTCTGTATCTGCTATTTTTAGTATAGGTGCAGTAGTTAATAATTCTTTTAATTTATTAAAATTTTTCTCACACTTTTGATCCTAAACAAATATTTTTCTGTTTTTCTACAAGGATTTTATGGGATTCACGATCTTCGAGAATCCTTCTATGAATTTCTGGTAATAACCCGTAATTCCCATCAAAGATCGTACATCCGTTACATATTTGGGAATATGCCAATCAATTATTGCTTTTATCTTATTCGGGTCTACTGATATTCCTTCCTCTAATATCACATGACCTAGATACTGTATCTTATCTTTATAAAATTCACATTTACTAAATTTAGCATACAATTTATTTTCTCTTAGAATATGTAGTATTATTTGCAAGTGTTCGTCATGTTCTTCTTTCATTTTCGAATAAATTAGTATACCTTTAATGAAGACGACTACAAATTTATCTAAGTATTTACTTAAGACATTGTTCATTAAACACATAAAGGTTTCTAGAGAATTCATTAGCCCAAAGAGCATCACTACAAACTCATAGTGTCTGTATTTAGTTCGGAAAGTGATTTTAAAAATTTCTTCTTTAGTTCTGACTTGATGATATCCAGATCTCAAGTCTAGCTTTGAAAATATCGTCGCTCCACGTATCTGATCAAACAGATCATCGATGCGAGGAAAATGATATCTATTTTGATTATTATTTTGTTCAGTTGATGGTAGTCTATACATAGACGTAATGTACCATCTTTCTTTTTAACGAATAAGACAGGTTCTCCCCAAGGGGATACACTTGGTCTTACATAATTTTTGTCTATCAGTTCTTGTAGTTGTAATTTTAATTTGTTAAGTTCTAAAATGTTATTCGATAAGGAGCCTTTGAAATTGGTACAGCTCCTGGTAATAACTCAATAGTAAAATCCATATCTCTCTTTGGAGGTAATCCTAGAATTTCTTCCAAGAAAACATCTAAAAAATCTCGTAAGATTGGAATATCATCGAAATTCAGCTTATCTTCTTTATCCATGTGTTCATTATTTATTATATGTACAACAAAAACTTTACAACATTTTGTTACAACCTTTTTCATTTGTAATGTTGAGATTTATCTAACCGAAAATTTCATAGGTATCCCTTTGACTGTAATTCTTTCTCCTTTGTCATTTAAACAAGTAAATGTTTTCTGAAAATAGTTTAAAACTACTTGATGCCTTTCTATTCAATCCATACCTATTAAAACATCATAAGACCCTAACGGTAAAACGTTAAGATTTACTTGAGTTTTGAACTGGATCATAAAAATTTCACAACTTTCAACATAATTAACTGTTTTTCTTTTGGCTCATGTAGCTAATTGAACCAACCAATACTTTTCAAAAAATTTCAAAGATAAATTGCATTTTTCTGTTATGCTAGATGATACATATCTTAAACTAGCACCTGGGTCAATTAGAATATAAACAGGCTGGTTTTGTATGAGACCTTGTACTTCCACCAAGGAGGTCTTATGATCATCTTGTCGATTCTCCAAGGCTGCATTAATTTTGGGCATTTCATTTGCTACATCACCCACTATTTCTTCCTCTTGAATGGTATGTACGTTGGTGTAGTTTCTCCTTCTATTCAGATAGTCCTTTGCATATCAAGGTCCCTAACATTCCCAACACTTTATAGGTTCGTTATGTTTATTGTTTTTAAAATAATTATTAGGCATGTCTCTACATTTTGGAGTTGTAATGTTTTGTTGTGTTTTACCTTTAAAATATGTTCCTTGATAATTATTCTTAGAGAAATTCCAAGAATTATTTCTGAAACTTTTATTCGACTTAAAACCTTTCCTTTTCTGATGAAATTTACTTGTTCTCTTATTCTTCCAATTAGGTATGCTTTCTCTCTTTTTACTTTGTTTGTAACAAAAGTTATCTTTTCTCATTGCCTCTTCAAGGGTCTTTGGATTGTCAAATTCAATTCTGTCGTTGAAGCTAGTAGGCAAACAGCTTAAAAACCTCTGTATTTTAGGCTTTTCGTCAATTATATATGGTACATATCTTAGTAAACTTATAAATTTACTACTTAACTCTTTTATTGACATTGAACCTAGTTTAAGCTCATAAAACTCTTTAGCTCTTTCTTCATAATACTATTTAGATAAGAATTTAATTTTAAAGTATTTTTTAAAGACTCCAAAAATTCAATACTTTTATTTAATGTTTTTGACTCTTTTTATGTCCTGCCANTTCTTCATAATACTATTTAGATAAGAATTTAATTTTAAAGTATTTTTTAAAGACTCCAAAAATTCAATACTTTTATTTAATGTTTTTGACTCTTTTTATGTCTTGCCACCAGATGTCCACTTTTTCGATTAGGTTGTAGATAGCCATACGGGCTTTATGTCTATCAAAGTAGTTATAAATTTGAAAGTACATTTTCATCACCGATAACCAAGCCTCTGATTCTTGACCCTTTTCCACTTCCCTGTTAAAAATAGGAGGTTTTATCTTTTAAAATNTATCAAAGTAGTTATAAATTTGAAAGTACATTTTCATCACCGATAACCAAGCCTCTGATTCTTGACCCTTTTCCACTTCCCTGTTAAAAATAGGAGGTTTTATCTTTTTAAATTCCCCTAAGATCTCTTCATAAGGTTTATACATCCTACTTCTAGGATTACGGTCGTTTTCACTACTTTCACTAGTGTGTTTATACTTTCGTTTATGTGACCTTAGTCTAACTCTTGGAGAAGATTTACTTTCACTATTAGAAAATTTTAATTTCTTACCCCTGCGTTTGTATGATACTCTTCCTGAATCCGTTTCATACTCATTTCTTTTATCTTTGCCTCCGTTGTGTATTTTGTCTAGTAATATCTGACTTAGATCCTCCTCAGCTCTTAAAATTCTTTAATTATCTTCCTTTACAGTTTGCAATTCAACTTTTAAATCTTTCACTATTTTAAGTAGCTCTGACGGTTGATTATTTGATTCCACATAAATGTTATTTGGGTTATTGTGATAGGATCCATCTTCAGTAGATGATTCAACTCCTTCCATTTCTTGTAAAACACATTTTTATATTTCTGTACAGAAATAGTTTTAAAACATGATCAGTGTANTTGTGATAGGATCCATCTTCAGTAGATGATTCAACTCCTTCCATTTCTTGTAAAACACATTTTTATATTTCTGTACAGAAATAGTTTTAAAACATGATCAGTATATTTGATTTCTTGTTTTGGATGTGAGTGAGCCCTTCTGTCCTAGTGTTTGGAAACTCACTATGATACCACATGTAACATCTCCAAATTCTGTTAAAAAATAAATAAATTAAGTAATGGTTTAACTGCAATTTATAAAGGATAAAAGAATCCATACAATATCTCAGTCTTCTTTTAACATAAAGAATATAGTTACAACACATTAAAATGTGACTTAGGTCTAACTGATCTTCAAATGATGTTTAGTCTTATATCCATTTAACATAAATGTCTTTTTACGATGATATTATGTTGTGACTTATTATTACGACGACATTACTTTTCTTGTCGTCAAGTTTATGAAAGAATGTCGTTTTTATTTCCGTCGGTTAAAATTGTTGTGCTTGCTGGTTATGTTCTAGATTTACTTGTTAAGTTTCTTATGAGGTTAGGAGGGTAGCTTCCATGTCTTACTTAGCTTTTAGGCTAATGAAAAACTACTATGAACTTCTTGCAGGTGACGAAGTTCTGTGTTGGCATACTTGTGTTAACTTATTATGATCCCACTAAGGGTATGCAAGGGATAAACAAGAAAAAAGGGGCACACACTATTTGAAGTAAAAAGGCACCCAAGCACTTGGTTTAAGCAAATGAAAAAAAACAAGCATAAAACACTAAAACCTATGGTGCAACTCGACAGATTCGAGACTATAAAAAAATGGGTTGACATTTTGAAAAGAAGGAGTACAGTGACAGGCCACATGATGGATTTAACTGTTCCTGCTGGAAATCATCTAATTATTTAAAAAACCCTATGGGTTTTGATGTCCCTTAATTTTTGTTCCCAGTCTTGTTGCTGCGTTTTTGGCTCTGCGGTGAAAGGGATAGAGGGAGAGTTGAGCTCTCGGCTTCCAGGCCTTCAGCCTTGGCCTTACTCTCGATTCTGTAACAACACCATTATGTTGGAAAATTGTATGGCTCATTGTCCTGGACTTTGCAAAATTTGTGGAGGGCTTCTCACTAAAAATTTACGCAGTGAACGATACGTCCTCGAAAATGCATGCAAGTCCCTCTAGTTGAATTTATACCTCCTTGTGGTTCTCTTCCATGAATATAATGATCAAGAAAATAACCCTGCATTGTTTGCAATGTAGGAGGATTTGGATGAATTGCTGCGTGGACGAGGCAACCGGTCTTTGTAGCTAGTATGTGGTCTAGTAAGACTTGGATCCTCCATTCCTTTCTCTTTTGACTCCATTGGTATGTATCGGTTGTGCAAGTTGTGGCTGGGTCTGCAATCTACGAAATTGGAATTGTTTTCATTGAACTCGTAATCCCTTGCGGTTCTACCTATGGCACCTTCAGTCGTTTATGAAAAAGGTCTCCCTTGACCGCAGAGTCTAAGGGGACTGTACTGGAAGCATTACTTGTTTATTTTGTTTAGAAAGAAAACTTGCAAGGTTTGGGGGAATTTAAGACAAAGTTACTGACGCTATGATATTTGTACTCGTTTTGTTTTTAAAATGAAATACCATGAAGGTTTTCTCATTGTAAATACATAGTTGAAAAAAGTGCAAGCATTTTCTAAATATTAATGTCATTTTCTGGATTTGTAGTATTTCTTTGAGGTGCCTTCACGATTTGTAATGTATGTACTGTAAGTTTTCCTTAAATAAATTCTTAAGGCCATATGGGCTTAGTTTTCATTTATAAAAGAGAGAGAGAGTATTTTTCTGTTTGTGAATCATGAGAAAAAAGAAAAAGGGTTTTTAAGTCATGAGGATTTTAATTGGAAAATGATGATGCCGTAGGCATAGTTGCGAGTTCCTCCTTAAAGTTTTACTATTGTTTGTTTAGAAGATTCTGAAAACTATGATGGACATTGTCCTGCAACCAAGGTTGCGACCTGTTAACATTCTTGATTTAGTGTTTTTCTTTGGGTAATTACTTTTATTTTTGGTTGGGCCGTGAAGCCCTAGATCTGTAACTCTGTTATTGATTGCAAACTATATATATTTAACATATTTATCTTGGTAAATTTCTATGTTTGAATTATAGTTTAGTGTTTATATCGTAACCCTAGTGGTAATGTAAACGCCTTTGGATAACGAAACTATAGGGTTTGAAACCTCACCTGGTTATGCTTCTTAAATTAGATATTAGTTAGGTTATAAGTGACTCCTCCTTAACTAGAATGGTTGAAAGTGTAGATTAGTTGTTTAAGTTTTTACGAAAATAAACTTGAGAAATAATGATTTATGGAATAAATAATAAGTTTATAACTACTATGATATATATATATATATATATATATATTATTAATCTGCATAGTAATCTAGGGACTCAAGCACAGTCTCATAAAAGATTAATAACAATAAGACATGAAAATGGTGTAATTGTGCTACAAAA
>LPNX010729436.1:192162-204229 GCA_001517045.1 Pseudotsuga menziesii | reverse complement strand
TTGTTTCCTTGACAAAGTAATACAAGGGACATAGCAACCCCTAGGAACAGACTAATACAAAAGAAATTAACTGCAATGCATACTCCATCATCCCTAGTAAGTATTGGAAAATTTTGTAATTTAGATCAATTTTATTTTATTTTATCAATATATGAGAAATCATTGTCTATTGGGTTCAGGGTCGTGCATCAAAACATGATGAAAATTTGGTACAAAAAACACCAATGGTTCCATCGAAACTACAAATTGACAAAATGAAAACACCAATTCAGGTAAGATTGTAATTATTTAATCTAGGATCATAAATGTTTAAATTCTTATTTCCATGCATCTTACTTTGTTTCATTTATTTGCAAGGTCAAGATAATAATGAGTTGACACCAACTTCCCAATTGGGGCTGGTAGGAAAGAAATGCTTTCTCATTGCATTAAACTCAAGGGTTAAATTTGCAAGGGTGACAATACATAATACTAGCCCAAATGCAATGGTACACTGTGTCCCTGTTGGAAAAGGTTATTATATTGTGAATCTGACAGAAATTTTAGATCCTCTATTTGAAAATGTACCTCTACCACGTCTCAGTAGCGCATTATGTAATATAGCAGATGCTTTGTTGAGCTTCATTCCTTGGCATAAGGATGACATTGAACTATGTAATTAGTGCTTATATTGTGTGACTAGTGATTTCAATGATGTTGTATCAACTGAGAATAGTTGGATTATTGAATATTTATACTTGGATCAAGACATAGTTTATAATTTTTGTGTAGTTTGGGATTAATCCACTTAAATAAAATTTTGGGCACAAGTTACAATTATATGCCATGAACACAATTTCTGATTTTGTAATACATCAGTATTATATAATCTTAGTTGCATGTGAAATGAGATGTTGTGTTGTGAATATGTGGAATGAGCAGTCTGTATATCATATTTTCATTAAGTTTTTTTTTTTTGTAAATTAGTTTATCCTTCTATTTCCAAAAATAGACATTTATAGAAAAAACCACATTAATATAAATTATTTTCCACATTGTAGCAAGAATAATAAAATTACCATAATTAAATATTTAAAGGAATAAGCTTGCATCCAGAAACAAAATCATATGCAATGATTAACAATAATAGTAAGCTGATTTCTTAACTCAATTGAGGCCATGACCTTTTATGTTGTATGAAACAACCAATCGACATATCATTTTGAATTTGAAAATCAAAACTAAGTTTAAATACAGACTACTCAATTTGCACATTGAAGTCACCATGTTTTTTTTGTAAGTGGTAGTGTTACAAAAAAAAGTTACAATTCAGAGACACATTCTTGCTCAAAGAGATAAGCAGGTAGAGCAGTTTGTCATAAGAGACACGATGAAAGTGGTATGGATGGGTTCCTCAGTTTGTTATAAGAGACCATGAAGAAGAATGTATGGACCTACCACAACTGTGGTTTAGGGAAATTAGACGAAGCCTGGGAGAATATCAAAAATTGTCCAAGTATGGAATTATTGGTAAAATCTGCCTAACTAGCCTTAGGGAATGCACACCACAACTCATTGGATGATGATAAAAATATTCTAAGAGTGTGGATCTCTAGAGTGTTGTATGGTGCATCCAACCATATCATTAGCCTGACCAAAAATTGTTTCAGGAAGAATATATCAATTTGCCAAAAGTGCCTCTCAGCCATATTTGCACTGCTATAGAAAAATGCCCTCCAAGGAGAGAGAGAAAGAAGCTCGAGAAGATGAACGTGGTCTTGATGCTTTGTTGAAGAAAATTCCCGCCGCACAAATTCTTTGTTGAATAAAATGCCCGCCACAAATGTTTTGTTGAAGAAAATGCCTGCAGCACATGGGGATATTGTAGGCTGTTGTTTTTTCTACTCAACCATGGTCTCATTTTGTCCAAATAGACCCTATAGTATAATTTATGGACCTGTCACAACTATGGTTTAGGGAAATTAGACCAACCATAGGAGAAGATAAAACATTAACCAAGTATGGAATTATTGGTAAAATATGCCTAACTGGACTTAGGGAAATGCCTACCATAGGTCATAGGATGATGATAAAAATATTCTGAGATTGCGTATCTCTAGAGTGTTGTATGGTACATCCAATCATATCATTATCCTGACCAAAAAGTCTTTCAGGAATAAGATATCAATCTACCAAAAGTTCCTCTCAGACATATTTTCACTGGTCCAGAAAAATGCCCACCAAGGAGAGAGAAAGAAGCTCCAGAAGATGAAACTAGTCGTGATGCTTTGTTGAAGAAACTGCTCGCAACACAAATGCTTTGTTGAAGAAAATTCCCACCACAAATGATTTTTTGAAGAAAATGCCCGCAGCACTCGAGGATATTGTAGGCTATTGTTTTGTCTACTCAACCATGGTCTCAGTTTGTCCAAAGAGACTGTGAAGTAGAATTTATGGACCTGCCACAACTGTGGTTTAGAGAAATTAGACCAAGCATAGGAGAAGATAAAAAAATTGACCAAGTATGGAATTATTGTTAAAATATGACTAACTTTCCTTAAGTAAATTCCCGTCATAGGTCATAGGATGATGATAAAAATATTATGAGACTGTGGATCTCTAGAGTGTTGTATGGTGTATCAAACCATATCATTATCCTAACCAAAAAGTATTTCAGGAAGAAGATATCAATCTTCCAAAAGTGCCTCTCAGCCATATTTTCACTACTTGAGAAAAATGCCCGCCAAGGAGAGAGAACAAAGCTCTAGAAGATGAAAGTGGTCTTGATGCTTTGTTGACGAAACTACCCGTAGCACAAATTCTTTGTTGAATAAAATGCCCGCCACAAATGCTTTGTTGAAGAAAATTCCCACAACACATGGGGATATTGTAGGTTGTTTTGTCTACTCAACCATGGTCTCAGTTTGTCCAAAAAGACCCTGAAGTCAAATTTATGGACCTACCACAACTGTGGTTTAGAGAAATTATACCAAGCATAGGAGAAGATAAAAAAAATGACCAAGTATGGAATTATTGGTAAAATATTCCTAACTGGCCTTAGGGAAATTCCCACCACACGTCATAGGATGATGATAAAAATATTATGAGACTATGGATATCTAGAGTGTTGTATGGTGCATCCAACCATATCATTATCCTGACCAAAAATTATTTCAGGAAGAATATATCAATCTTCCAAAAGTGCCTCTCATCCATATTTTCACTGCTCCAGTAAAATTCCCGCCAAGGAGAGAGAAAGAAGCTCCAGAAGATGAAAGTGGTCTTGATAGATTCACCTTGTTGGCCTCTACCCAATCTGCATCTCACTTGCCAAGTTTGAAGGAAAAATTATGGTCACCTTGGTGACCTAGGGTTTGAAGAGAACTAGTTAAGTGTTAGACAAAGAGTTTGAGAGACCACTTGGAAATGCCCACAAGGGGGTGTTCCTTTGATGATAAAATTCATCAGATGATATGGTCCTGTTCATTGTTGAAATGGATATCTAGCCATGGTCTTGGTTTTTCTTTTGGATATCTTTAACATTAATATAATTTATTTTCCACATTGTAGCAAGAATAACAAAAAGACCAAAATTAAATATTTAAAGGACTAAGCTTGCAGCAAGAAACAAATTAATATGCAATAAATAACAATAATAGTAAGTTGATTTCTTAACTCAATTGAGGCCAGGATAAGTTTATGTATTTTATTAAGTGCAGTTCCTAAGCTTGCATTCCCTAGCTTGCATTTCTAAGCATGCATTCCTTGGTGTGCATTCCTAAACTTGCATTCCTCAGCTTGCTTTTCTCAGTGTGCATTCCAAAGATTGAATTCGTCAGAGTATATTCCTCAGCATGAATTCCTAAGCTTGCATTCCTCAGTGTGCATTCCTCAGAGTGCACACCAAACCAACCACGACCGACGCAATTGAATTTGGGTCGTCACGTACTATTGCAAAAGATGAAACATGGATGTCTTGCACCATGGAAAAAAACACAGCGGCCTTCTCTACCATGGAATCCAGAGAAGTGCGGGGTTCCCAAGTTGAACGATTCACAGTGAAAAAATTCCAAGAGAATGCTGATGAATGGAGTGATACAAGCATATGGCCAACTGGTATGTTTAATATCCTTTTAAGAGCAGGAGTGGATAGGTTTATTTTTGGGCATTTTAATGATCAAAATGACAAGATAGATGATGCCATCTATAGTTATGATCATGGGGATATGGAATTGCATATTTTTGGGAAGAGGGTTCATCTAGACCTCGATTTGGTTTCCAGAGCAACCAAAATTCCACGAAGAGAGGGAACAATGTTAAAATCTAGGACAACCCTCAAGGAATAAAATATTCAAATGGCCAGTAAAATTTGTGGGAAAAGGGTTGTTGTTCCCAGAAATGGTCTAAAAATGGAATATGTTCCTCAAGGAATATACAAATCCCTGATTCAGATTATCCTTAGGACCATTGTGAATCACCACAAGCAGCACGATATTTTAGGTGATTGCATGAATCTGGCCATACACTGGGTTGAATACATGGCCATAGATGTCCCTCACCTATTGGCTAGGAAATTGCACTCTGCATTGCAATATAGTAAAATGAAGAGGTTCAAGTTTAGTTACCTTGGCACACTGCAAAAAATTATTGATTTATATCGAACCAATGTTGTAGGGTCAAATTCTATTAGAACATACATTAGGAATCCTAAAGAACAACAAATAAATGAGGAATTACCTCAACCATCTTTAAAGAACAATGTAGAAGCAGTTTCTACTGTCAACACATCAACAATACATGGACAACCTTTAGAGGACAATATGGAACCTGTGGGAAATAACATGCCTTCACTTTCCCTTGAAGAAGATGTTGTTATCACAACTTTGGTTGGAATGCATGGAAATGAAAATGCAGATCAATGGGAGGAATTTGTGAACAATGATATGGACCGTTCACTGACAAGTGATGAAGACCTAATTCATGCCAAATATTCTTTTGATGGTAGATTTGTTTTTTTTTTATCTGATAAAATGGTACATTTCAAAGAACAATCTACCTTTTGGGAGGTTTCCTTCAAAGCTAGTGACGAATTGTGCATAACTAAGGATGTCCCAATTCTTGATTTGGTACATCGTGTTACAGGTTTAGAGAAAAGGATTGTGGAAACTGAAAAAATAATTGGTGAGAAGGATCAACTTATTAAGGATCAATGTTCTAAATTTACTTTAGTTCTAGCAAAATCCATTTTTGAACTTGACAGACTGAAAGACATGTATCAGGCTCAAAATAAAAAATACGAGGAAACCATAGGGAGACTTGAAAATGAGCTGAAAAATAGGCCTGAAGTCAGTGAACATGCCACCACTAAAGACTGTATTTGGTAAGGAAGTAGAAATTCAGCAAGAATTGAAGCAGAAAGAAACATTTATTATAGGTTTGAAGGCTGAATCTGAAAAGGAATTGAGAGAAATGATCATTAAAACTCAAAATGAGATTGCAGAATATGAAACAAGATTGGAAAAATTGAATAAAACAATTAAAAACAAAAATGAGTTGCTAAAAAAAAAGAGAATTGAAAGAATTTCATAAACTCTCAAGGCTAAAAGTGCCGAAAGAGGGAAAAAATCAACATTCAAGGGTAAACAAGTCTGCACACCAGAAGAATCAACAATCAAGGGTAAACAAGTCTACACACCAAAGGAATCAACAGTCAAGGGTAAACAGGTCTGCACACCAAAAGAATCAAGAGTCAAGGGTAAACAAGTCTACACACCAAAAGAATCAATAGTCAAGGGTAAACAGGTTTGCACACCAAAATAATCAACAATCAAGGGTAAAAAGGTCAGCACAACAAAGAATCCAAAGTTGAGGCTAAAAAGGACATCACACCAAAACTTTTTGGCAGTACAAAACTAGTTGATCTAACTATGGAGAGCTTACTCCAGTTTCAGAAGTCCTTGCAACAACGAGAGAATACCTTGTATGAAGCTTCTTCAACAATAAATTTTGTAGAGTTTACATTTGGCTCATCATATCCAATGTTGAAGAAGAAGATAGAGGAGAAGGAGGCCGAAATTAGAGACCTTCACCAAAAAATATCGGAGAAGGGAAAAGCACTACATTTGGGATGTGATAGTGAGATACAAGATTTGATATCCCAAATTAAATATTTGCAGAATAAACCTATGGTAGAAGAAATTTTGTATACTCCATCTGATAGCAATTTGAGGGAACAAGAGCTCGAGAAGGAGGTACAATAGGTCAATATAAAATTAAGTGCAGTTCTATATGAGCTGAGGTGGGCAAAGGATGATATTAAAAGAAAGGAATATGAGCACTCAAAGCATAAAATAATAATGTAGAGATGTTGAACAAAATTCCTAGAACAAAAATATAGATTGCATTCAAAAGTGATAAATCTTGCAGACAAAGTGAAAGAGCAAGAAAAACAATTAAAACATATGGTCGATGAAGCTTCTGTAGAACTAGAGGGTTCTAGAAAAGGAAAGAGAAGATATAGCAAATTTTCTTATTCTAAAAAGGAGGAATTGCAAAAACCTCCCGAGAAGCCTAGAGTTCTAAAATAATATGGTGTACATTTGATGTCTATGTACATACTAATATTGTTGTAATATAAATTGTCAATATTTCTTGGCAATGCATATATTTTGATATAGTTAATGTGTTTCTAATGTGTAATACAAGTGTAATGTGTAACCCATATGTGCATTTTTTCATATATCTAATAGAGTTTAATGTGCAACCCATACTGAGAACTATGTATGAAACTACAAATGATGAAATATGTTCTTCGTAATATATTCTACAAATGAATTGACATATGAAATATTTTCTACAAATGAATTGACAGATCATCATTTCATGTTATATTGAATAAATTGCACTATAACATAGACATACCAATCTTTTCTACAAACTCTTGTACTCATTTCTGTAGATTGTATGATCTACACTAAAATCCAAGTCATCCAAAACAACAATTGATAGTATTTTCCAATTTTTCATGGCCAGAACTAAAAATGCACACCAATTCCAATTGAAGTACACTGTAGGTATGAAATTTGGAAGTTTGCATACAAAAACCTAATTAGACTAGTATAGTTTTAATTTCAAACATAAATTAAACTTCTATTGTGAAATAAGAATACATCCAACATTTGAAATGAGAACATAACAACTGTAAATGTTGGTTTCTTATTCACGGGCATCATAGTTTGGAAACCAATCTCATGGATTTGTAAGTTTGTATCGTCTGTATCTTTTTTATTATAATATAAATCATCATCGTTCCTTACAGAAATTAATAAATGAGAACATAACATATATAATACATTCCGAGGAAAAAAAAGGAGATAATGCAAAAATATAACCAGATCGATACTCAAGAAAGTTTTAAAAGGATCCCAAGAGCATTTTGTATTATGTTATGCTTTCATTACATAGCAGAGGGATAGTTTACAGTTGAATTAGTAATATCAAACAACTCCTTCAATAATAATTGTCCCTACTACCTATTAAATTCTATGTATAGACCTCAAGGGTCGGATTGACCATGTTACAAGTGGATTTCATTTGGGTGAAACTGAAATGTCAATTCACCCATGAGCCAACCCATCCTCTACTGTACTTAAAGAATATTTAATATGATGGTTTGTTCATATTAAAATTACAAAAGACCAATTATTTTCATTATTCTTGGACCCTAGCACTGGATTGATTCCACCCACCAGTCGAGCACACATTTCCATAGACTGGTGCATTGAACCAAATGTAAAGGCCAATTGGATGGATCATTGGTATATGGTATTTGATGAAGACCCTCATGGGAATAGGGACATCCCATTTTATTTCCTTAGGAAGTTGTATGCAAAATTCATCCTAGGGAAACATGTTAACTACTTCGATATCTTAGGCTTCCAGGGTGTTCGTCATGGGATGCCCCAAGATAGGGAAGGGGCCAGGATAGATCCTAACCATGTGCCACGACCTCCATGCACAAAAAAACCCCATCGGCTATATCCTCCTGCGGGTCCTGTGATTGAGGATACACAGGAAGAATTATTTGACTTGGTAGATACATTGCTTCAGCATGGGACTGATGTCCAAGGCAATGTAGACCAAGGGGCTGGCACTTCTAAGGCTAGCCCATCTACAGATCACACAGGAGATGTAGAGCATTCAGAGTGTCGTGTTACTCCACACCCTTGCACATCGTGTGGAGGCATATGCTATGTCCCTGCTTCAGACTTCCGGGACGATGGATTACTTCGATTTGTAAGTAAAACTCATTATTTTCATATTATATTTTGTTTCATATCACAATTTTCAATTGTTTCGCAATTTATTTCTATTTAATTATCTAACAAATTATGTGAACAAATATACAATTGGTTTCCCATGGCACACCAGAGTCACATAGTCCGCCGATCAATGTTGAGAACATTAATGCGGCTGTCAATATTGCATATGGGTTTGGTTCTTCACCAATAGGGGTAAGAACTATACTTGTTAATTTGTCAACTTTATTTACATATTTATAGTAGAGATTGTAA
Organism: Pseudotsuga menziesii; assembly: GCA_001517045.1. Lineage (NCBI taxonomy): Eukaryota > Viridiplantae > Streptophyta > Pinopsida > Pinales > Pinaceae > Pseudotsuga > Pseudotsuga menziesii. Next base: position 195,677 of record LPNX010729436.1, on the reverse strand, counting down.
CATTCAATACATCCTAATTTTGATACAACATGTTTTATGCATGGTGATTAGGATGAGTACATTGAATCTCATCCTATTCCCTCTCATGCAGAGGTAGATTCCCAAACATAGGTATTATTTTAAATATGCTTTTAATTATGTTTCCCTTTCTTTGGAAAAATCATTTTTCGTTCATCATGTATATGTCTCGTTTTCTTTTTATTATCTGAAATTGACATATGTTATGTTATGCAAGGAACCATTGATCCATTGGTGCTTGAAGAGCACCAACATGAGGTTGTTGCTGACCCACCTCTTCCCCCTCGCCAGGTACATGTATGTTTCACTTTCTTTGAAAACATCATTTTTCGTCCATGTAGTATATATGTCTAAGATTATTTTTATTATCTGAATTTGACATATGTTATTTTATGCAGGATTCTATTGAGGCACCGGTACTTGAAGAGAACCAGATTGATGACCCACCTATCACGAGCCAGCAGGTACGTTATGTATCGCTTTCTTTTAATTGTGATTTTAATTATTCAACATGTACTTTTTTAATATTTTGAAATTGTCTAATTGTATCTTTATCCTTTTGTACGTAGGAACGTGAGTTTGATGAATATGTCCAAAAAGCAAGCTTATTTTCTAGTACAGGTAGAAGTCCTTTTTTCTCGTTGCTAGTTAATCGATCCACTGGTTACACACCTCCTCTGACAAGGCAGCAGGTAAGTTTATGTATCGCTTTCATTGTACGTTTATGTATGGATTTCCCTGATTTGGTGCTTTCTCTTTGTACATTTTTGTAGGTTTATGTATCGCTTTGACATATGTTAATTTATGCAGGAACCTATTGAGATAGTGGTGCTTGAAGAGCACCAAAGCGAGGTTGTTGTCAACCCACCTCTTCCCCCCATCCAGGTACATGTATGTTTCTCTTTCTTTGGTAACATAATTTTCCATCCATGTAGTATATATGTCTCTGATTCACTATTTTATCTGAAATTGACATATATGTTACTTTATGCAGGCCCTTAGTGAGGCATCGATGCATGAAGAGCACCAAATCGGTGACCCACCTTTGACGAGCTAGAAAGTACGTTTATGTATCGCTTTCTTTGTATGTTTGTGTATCACTTTCTATGATTTGGTGCTTGAAGAGACCCAAATTGGTGGCCCACCTCTTCCCCCCCAAGGTACATGTATATTTGTTGACATTGTCATATATTTTTTTTATGCAACTTGATAGTGAGCAAGTGGTGCTTGAAGAGCACCCAATCGGGGTCGCTGTTAGTGAGGCATCATGACCCACCATTACTTACTCACGTACAATAAGTAAAAATGTTATTTTGGTTTTGGAATTTGAACAAATGTACATAGAATTTTTTAAGGTTGGTAAATTAACTTACAAATTTTAGTTTTTCTGTAGTCTCCACTAATGCGACCTGTCCCTCTTGTTCAGCAATGGGGATCACCAGTGAGCAGTCGAAAAAGAAAGCTAGACTTCTCCGAAGACATTGGAAGTGGCAGCAAAAGGGGGGACAACTAGAATAAATGTATAGGGGGGATACATAGATGTAACCTTTTGTTCATATACACACAGATGTACTTTTTGATCCACTATTTTGTATTATGGCCATGTGGCATGACAATTTTTGTAACATTATTTCTATACATATATAATATAAAGCAAGGTTCAAATTTATACATATATGGTTGACTTGATCTTGGAACATGATATGTGTGGTTCACATGTGTGCTAACTTATGAATTTCCAATACTTAAAGGAAGAATTTACGACTCATTAACTTTTTAACATTATGGCTATCCTTAAACTTTTAACATCATAACCATACCATACACTAACTAAATTACATACACTAACAATCATAACACTATGTCATGCATGGATGTGTAATATATACCATAACATACCCTACAATACCCTATGATACTAACACCATACCATACCATTGTAATATACTATACACTAACATCATAACACTAAGTCATGCATGCATGTGTAATATACCATATCATACCCTACAATACCCTATGATACTAACATCATACCATACTAACATACATCATACCCTACAATACCCTATGATACTAACATCATACCATACTAACATACCATACCATTGTAATATACCATACATTAACATCATAACACTAAGTCAAGCATGCATGTGTAATATATACCATATCATACCCTACAATACCCTATGATACTAACATCATACCATACTAACATACATCATACCCTACAATACCCTACAATATTAACATCACACCCTACAAACCCTAGTTGGTTTTCAATATGTACATACATCCATGTGTTTCTAGTTCCATCTCATAACTTGTAAAGAGGTCACTAAACCATACTATTCCATGTCATAACTTGTCAACCCTAGTGATAGCATGCAAATTGGTGTTCATGAAGCCCTAGTTAGTTTCCATTTTGTACATGTCCATGTGTCTCTAGTTCCCTCTCTTAAATTGTAAATTGCTCACTAAACCCTAGTTCCATCTCATTATTTATCAACCCCAGTTGGTTTCCAATTTCTGGTTCCCTCTCTTAACTTGTAAATTTCCCACTAAACCCTAGTTCCATCTCATTATTTTTCAGCCCTAGTGATAGCATGCAAATTGGTGTTCATGAAAGCCTAGTTGGTTTCCGATTTGTACATGGCCATGTGTTTCTAGTTCCCTCTCTTAACTTGTAAATTTCTTGAAGTAAACCCTAGTTCCATCTCATTATTTGTCAACCCTAGTGATAGCATGCAAATTGGTGTTCATGAAAGCCTAGTTGGTTTCCGATTTGTACATGTCCATGTGTTTCTAGTTCCCTCTCTTAACTTGCAAATTTCTCACGAAACCCTACTTCCATCTCATACCTTGTCAACCCTAGTTGGTGCATGTAAATTGGTGTTCATGAAATCCTATTTGGTGCATGCAAGTATTGGTGATCATGTAAGCCTAGTTGGTTTCTGATTTGTACGTGGCAATGTAACTAAATGCATATTAAACTAAATACATCAAGAAATGTAAATTTCAACAACTCGAGAGCTTGTTATTTTCCAAACTCTATTTGGTGGTGTCTAAACACCATTCTTGGTGCCTTCAATGTGCCGTAGATGTTTTTTGTATCCTAGGCACACAAAATGCTAGACATTAGTAACATCATAAGAAAGTAAAGAGAACCCTCTCTTAACTTGCAAATTGCTCATGAAATCCTAGTTCCATCTCATACCTTCTCAACCCTAGTTGGTGCATCCAAATTGGTGTTCATGAAAGCCTAATTGGTGCATGCAACTATTGGTGATCATGTGTTTCTAGTTCCCTCTCCTAACTTGCAAATTTCTCACTAAACCCTAGTTCCATCTCATACCTTGTCAACCCTAGTCGGTGCATGCAAATTGGTGTTCATGAAATCCTAGTTGGTGCATGCAAGTATTGGTGATCATGTGTTTCTAGTTCCCTCTCTTAACTTGCAAATTGCTCAGGAAACCCTAGTTCCATCTCATAAC
>LPNX010729436.1:168091-192132 GCA_001517045.1 Pseudotsuga menziesii | reverse complement strand
CATGAAAGCCTAGTTGGTGCATGCAAGTATTGGTGATCATGTGTTTCTAGTTCCCTCTCTTAACTTGTAAATTGCTCACTAAATCCTAGTTCCATCTCATTATTTGTTAACCCTAGTGATAGCATGAAAATTGGTGTTCATGAAAGCCTAGTTGGTGCATGCAAGTATTGGTGATCATGTGTTTCTAGTTCCCTCTCTTAACTTGTAAATTGCTTGCTAAATCCTATTTCCATCTCATACCTTGTCCCCTAGTGATAGCATGCAAATTGGTGTTCATGAAAGACTAGTTGGTCCATGCAAGTATTGTTGATTATGTGTTTCTAGTTCCCTCTCTTAACTTGTAAATTGCTCACTAAACCCTAATCCATCTCATTATTTGTCAACCCTAGTAATAGCATGCAAATTGGTGTTCATGAAAGCCTAGTTGGTTTCCGATTTGTACATGGCCATGTGTTTCTAGTTCCCTCTCTTAACTTGCAAATTGCTCACCAAACCCTAGTTCCATCTCATACCTTGTCAACCCTAGTTGGTGCATGAAAATTGGTTCATGAAAGCCTAGTTGGTGCATGCAAGTATTGGTGATCATGTGTTTCTAGTTCCCTCTCCTAACTTGCAAATTGCTCACTAAACCCTAGTTCCATCTCATACCTTGTCAACCCTAGTTGGTGCATGCAAATTGGTGTTCATGAAAGCCTAGCTGGTGCATGCAAGTATTGGTGATCATGTGTTTCTAGTTCCATCTCTTAACTTGCTATTGAAGGGCTGAAATAGCACAAGTGTCAACCAAGGAGCAACCCAATCCAAGAGTTTTCGAGATTCTCTCAGTCGTTTAAGTAGCTGCCCCTGACGGGATTAAGGCCCCGTTTCCTTTCCTAAATCACTCCTAGATACAGGAGAAAACTAAAACTACTGTCTGTTAATTAGATCTACGTTATACCTATGAATGTACAAATAAAACTAATTGATTTGATCACTATATTACAAAGTTAATCACTGAAAATTAATCTGTTGAATCAGTTAATTAATAATACAAAAATAAAGAGTTAACTAATATTAACATGATCAATAGATTACAGAAAGGGGTACATTATACACATGTACACTAATCACAAAATTAGAAAACAATTTGACAGTGATATAAATATGAGAATCTGATCAAATGAATTTTCAACAACAGAAAGCTAACTACTCTAAATCCTATCCTGATCAGGAGCGTCGAACAACATTAAACTGGAATCAAATTGCCAATAATTCTACTGTGCTAACAATCCTGATAATAATAAGAAGAAATTCAGAATCTAAACAAGATCACACAGCGAACAAATATATCCCATATATTTGATGACAATATTAAATTTACTTTATAACATATATTAGCAAATCAAAACCAGTGTAAATCGATAGATTGAATATGATGTATTTGCAGAATTAATCAAAGGAATCATGACAAAACATAAATACTGCAGAGAAAGAGACAAGATCAAACAACATCAAAAATACATTTGCGTAGTAAAAAATACGGTAAATGTATATAGATATCACCAGTGAAAAATACTGTAGCTGTTGACAAAAAATTGCCTCAAGTCACAGAAAATAATTACAGTGATCTTGTCATGTCTTTTCTCCCAATATCGACCCCCCTTTCCAATACAAACATGTCTCTTTTAAATATCTCAAATCCCATATGGAGACCATTCTACAAAACTGGAAACTATCTAATCTAAATATTAACCAATCTCGTTAAAAAAGACAAATGAAATATGTCATTTTTAATATACGTAAGAATGTTTTGAAATTGGAGAGATTCAACTGATTGTGCAAAATCAAAAATGACAAAAGCACTGATGATATATTGACACCTAGGAAATAAGATCGCCAATCGATTTTTTTTCGATTATATAGAGATCGTCCAGAAAGTAAGCAATTATCAAAATCCAAGATAGGACAGCAACAACATCACCTGCGATACTACACATAAAAGATATATAATTAAACACACGCAGAAGCGAAATAAAATAAACTTCAAAATGCAAAATCAATACACACCAATACTTGTAATAATATAACCTGATTATCACTTGATCAAAACTTCAAACCTGAAATCAATAGTAAGTGTGCCTAAAACATCATAATTGAACAGGAGTGTTAAACACCTGAATGTTTAAACCACTTGATGGATTCTATGACTGACCCTTGAACTGCATCAGGGTTACCTATGCATTCAATTCATGGACCTTTTCTTCGTTCTTATGACTCTCATTTTGAAGCTTCAGGACTCTACGAATCAATCTATTCTTATGCTTCTTAAGACGAATCAAACACTTATCATCAGAATCGACTTTCTCTTTCAACCTCGAATTCTCAGCTTTGATAACATTATCATGCATCACCATCTCTGCCAGTTCTATTTCCTTTCTGTGTATTTTATCTAGCAGACAACTGACAAAAAGTGGGTGAATAGTTTCACCAATTTGGTATGAACCTGGTAGGTTTGTTTCTACATATTTACCCTTAAACGGAGGATCAACTATAGGATCGACCATAGGATCTACCTGAAGATCCTTATCAAACACATGAGAACTATTATCTGCAGGGTTCGGGATAAATTCATGCTCAATATCACGACCATCATCTAGCAAAACAGGGTTCTGTTCATCATCATCTAGGACAACTGTCTCAATATCAATGTTTTTATTCACAGAAGGTTTAATAGTCCTACCCTTAGCAACCATGCTTCTTGTAAACCTACCAGGGAACTTATCATTCAACATTTTGCCCTTCAGTTCACGGGTATTATCAACACTACGCTTTGGTGTAACCAGCGACAGATTTGAAGACCTCCTCATGCGCTTAGAAGGAAGAGGAGTACCGGGACTACTCACAAGAGTGGGAACAGAATCATTACAAACCCTGGAGCTCATACGGCAGGTAGGGTTTGACACAGGCTTACGCACAGGTGAAGCTGAAACTCAACCAGGCTGTGGATGTCTTCCACATTCTTTAGGGCAATCAAATTGACAGTGACAGAAAGCTAAGAAACCATTCGAATCGATAAACTCGTCCCACGACCGATTAATATCCTCACCAAGCCGTGATGAAACAGGCTATGACTAATGTTCTTCAGACCCTTTTTAATGGTTGAGGACATTTTTGTCATGCTCTTAACTAGATAATGAGGAAAATTAAGAGGAAAATTGATAAACACAGCCATCAACCGAAGGTGATATACATAATCCAAGGAGAGACGACCTTCACAGGTCACGTACCTATGGATAACGTTGAGGACCGGTCTCCATTCCTTTTTGAAGCATTTCTGAGATACCCCGGTTTTGAATGATACATCTTGACAGGGACTCTTCAGCATTTGCCGCTACTCAATCACCTCCATCAGCTTATACTTAAACCATCGTTCACCTGTCAACGACAAACCAGTAGCAAGAGCGACTGAACGCTCATCCACCCTAAACTAGAGATCAGCTATCTTCACCCGAGAATTGTCCAACGACAAAGCAAATAGCCTCATGACCCCCGGGTTCAAATCCGAGAACCTGTGGATGAATGGCAACCATCCAGCAGTTTTGACCTTGGCTAAAAGCTCAGGGTTTGAGTCAAGGAGTTTCGTCTCACAGGGCTCGACCCTTACCATTGGAGCCATAGCTACCTGTGCAAATGCCGGAAACCACGCACAAAAAAGACACCACAATTCGAAATGTGACAGTGAACTGGAAAGCAAGCACTCAGGGTGCAGACCGAGGAGAACACATAGGCGATGGAACCCAACTCTGTGAGGAACAAAATACATCATGAGAAAATGCAACCAATAACCCTGAAAACTCAGCATGAAGGTGAATGATCACGCAGCGAGGCAATTGAGTGATGAAAACTGACGGCGAAGGCTCTAGATAAACTCATGCTGCCATTATTTATTCGGCGTTATTGACATGAAACCACTCATCATATACAACACAAGTGTTTAACAAGAAGGAAGCCATGACATTGATCACGTACTGGCAAGTGAATGCGATTGACAGGGTTAAGTACAAATGCTACGATCCCAAATTATTCTTGTGGCAGGTGGATCGAGTTTGGAGGTGATGGCATAGGTCGAAACGACCGTGAGGGTTAAACCTTAGAAGTTAACGCATACATCTTACCATATGATCATATAATTCTTTGAAGGTGGCAAGCATATGACACGACATAACCATGAAACCCAACATAAAACCATCATAACACGGATCATATTATAAAAATCGACATTGAACAATTATATGAGCAAATATGATTCAGAGTTTGTAAAAAACAACTTAGGAAAAGGCATGTTTAGATAAATTATTAAGCCTTTGAAGCTCTAGGACTTTGTCCAAGTTACAAATAACCAATAATACCTGTCCATTGATTAATATTCAAATGAATACTTATGGTAAGAGGCGTAAAACCCAAAACTTACCCCATAATCTGGAAAATAATTCATCCAAGTAATTATTTTCAATGTAGTGATTTCTTGTCCATTAACCATAATTCACAAAGGTTGTAAAAAACATAGAATTTCATTGATTTAGTAGCTCATGGAATGTCACCATTTCAGTAGTTGTCAATTCTATATATTTGTTATAGGAAATTCGAACGATTCATCAAAACAAAATAGGATTTTGTTTGATGAAATATGTTTTTTTTTAAGGTTGTTGAGTAGGGGCACAACAGATGGAAACTGACTGAGCGGAACAGTTATCTCTATTTCTTAACCTGAAACCATGCAATCAAATAAATTAGATCCCTCATGTATGCCATTATACAGACATCAATATTCTAACATCTTAAACAGATTCAGGCTTTTCACATTTTTAAAAAATTACCAGAAATTTACAGTCTTAATTATTTATTTGATAAAGATCAAGTTTCTAACAAAAATTATTCCAAAAGAAGTAAAACAGTAAATGGCTTGTTTTTAAAGAATAAAATCTCAATACCACAAACATGGCCCCACTACCAGCAGGCGTCTATAGCCTCGACAGGGTTGCTTCATGGCCCCAAGAAATGCCAGTATCCCATCTGCTAGTTATAGATATACAATTCTGGTTAGTTTGAACTGTTGTCATCATTTTCCTTTCTTCTTTTTATTATTTATTATTCTTCTGAAGGCCATGATTCTGGCTTGGTAACCAGATGGAAACCATGTCAGTCACCAGTCTGCACTACAATAAATAAACCGGCTCGTTATGAGACCTTTTATCCCTTAGTGTTTTTTTTAAGGGCCATTGTCCAGGCTTGGTGACCAGAAATGACAATGTTACTGAATGCAAACCTATGATCTTGAACAGACCAGCTCGTAATGAGACCCTCTGTCCTTCAGATTATTTTGAAAATATTCAAACCCAACCATGGCCAAAATGTAGTTATATTTAATCTGCAGTGAGATTGTCTTAGCAGATGGGGAGGCAAATCCATTTCTCTTTACGAGAAGGGATGGCGTAAAAGACTTAAATAGATAACCTCGTCAAAAAATGCCCTAATTCCTTTGGAAAAATCTTTGCAGAGACTAGTATTATGGATCTATATTACATGATTTAATAATTTCTAGTAAAATCTAAAAAGATGAAAACCTGTTCACTGTTGAAGACGTAAAACAATATGACAATTTTCAGGATAGTAAGATCTTCGTGCATGATTTGTAGATTAATTACAGAACCCGATAAAAATCATCAGTTCAAAGTTTGACAAATTGATCAGACTCAAAAATACGCAAATAAACAACAAATGAACATGAAACAAAACAACCAAAGCAAACAAATCAAATAAAATCACTAACAAATTCCACAAACCAAGCACACCACACAAGGTATGTACAGGATAATCCCTTGAGGGGGATCAGCAGAAATATTTCTTAATCAGATGACCATTCACCAGAAGATTGTCGATGTAACCTTCCAGTGTCTGCAACCTGAAAGTGCTAGGACCAAGTTTTTCTGTAATAATAAATGGTCCCAGCCACAGGCATTGGAACTTAGTATGTTTTCCTTTGTCTTCGTGCTCCTTGTCCCATTTCAGAACTAGGTCACCTACTTCCAAATCCCTACTGGCTGATTTTCTATGATCAAACCAGCGTTTCACAGTCTGTTGGTGTTTGTCAAACTTTTTTCTAGCCAACTCTCTATCTTCCTCCAGTTTAAGCAAGGTATTAATCCGATGTTCCATGGCAGAACAAGTTGTCTCCTGTACTGACTGGGAGAGCTGTAGAGAGGGTAAAAATAAATGAGGAGGCAAGATGGATTCTTTACCATATACCAGAAAAAAGGGAGAATTTCCTATGGCATCTTTGGGAGTCACTTTGTCAGCCCACAAGGCATTCGATAAGGCATTGTGCCAATTCCTATGATGATTTACCACCGTGTGTTTCAAAATTTTGATTAAATTTTTATTGGAAGATTCATCTAACCCGTTACCCTGAGGATAATAATTAGCTGAATATTTTAATTTTATGCCATTTTCCAATGCATATTAAGTTAACTTAACAGAAGAAAAATAAGTTGCATTGTCAAAAATCAAAGATTCAGGAACACCAAATCTGACGATAATAAAAGAATCAAGGAATGATATCACCTGTTCCGAGTTAACTACCCGCAAGGGGGTGGATTTAACCCATATAGTGAAATAATATGTGGTTGTCAAAATGTATTTATGCTGTTGTGAAGAAGCTGGTGTGATTGGACCAATAATATCCAGACCCCATTGCTGAAATGGGACTTCGATAATAACCGGCTGGAGGGGTAATGCTGCTTTCTTCAGCCTGCCCCCTGCTCTCTGACACTCCTGACACTTCCTAGCAAAGGGATATGCATCTTTGAACAACGTAGGCCAGTAGTAACCAGCTTTGAGTACTTTGTGTGCAGTGGTTTCCCCACCAAAGTGTCCTCCAGCTGGCCCTGCATGTAATTGAGACAGCACATTATCAGCTTCATTTCTTTCTAAACAACGAAGGAGAACTCCTTCGAAATTATTTCTAAACAAAATGTTATCAATCAGCTGATAAGGTGTATATCTTAATCTCAAAGCCCTTTTGCTACATAAATCCAAATGTTCAGGACCATTCCTATGCAATAGAAAAAACTTAATATCATTATACCAAGAATCAGAGGGAGCTGAGACTGGAAAAACTTCCCTTTCAAACAGATAATGTTCGTCAAAGAAGTGCAGATCAGATTCAGAGATGTCTGAAGATCCAGCTGCCAACTTACAGAGTCCTTGTCCTCTGACAATCTTTAAAGGCTTGATTTCCAGGTCATATTCCTGAAGTGCTGTAACCCAATGGGCTCGCTTTTCACCCAGGTCCTTTTGTACCAAAAGATTTCTGACTGCGGAATATGGCACAATGACCTTGGCATGAGACTTCAGCAAATAGGGCCGGAAATGTTTGACAGACTTAAAAACAACGAATGCTTGTTTGTCCACTTCTGGGTAATTCAGCTCTGCACCATTCAAACCAAAAATCATAAAAGCAATGGGAGCTTCATTATTTTCCTGATTTTTCTATGTTAGAACAGTAGCATATGAAGAATCAGAAGCAAACATGTACAAAATAAATGACTTAGAGAAATCTGGGCTTGTTAAGGTAGGAGCTTCAGCAATAGCTTTTAAGATATCATGAAAAGATTGTTTTTCTTCAGCAGACCATTTAAACTCAGCATCTTTCTTAATCATTTTCTGAAGCGGCCTAACAATTTCAGTGAACCCAGGAATAAATCTAGAAACAAAATTTATCTTCCCAAGAAATGACTGCATAGTTTTCTTTGAGTGAGGCATAGAAATCTGCGATATAGCATGGGTACGTTCTGGGTCAATATTGATACCTTGTTTAGAAACAACAAAACCTAGTAACTTACCTTCTGTAACTGAAAAGATGGATTTCTTAGGATTCAAGGAGATCCCATATTTCCTGCAACGCTCAAAAACCCTCCTGAGATGAGTTAAATGATCAGCTCTGTTTTTTGAAAAGACAGTTATATCATCAAGGTAAATAAACACAAATTGACCAATTAGGCCTCTGAATGCAATATCCATTGCCCTTTGAAATGTTGCTACGACATTAATTAAACCAAATGGCATTTTTCTATAGGCATAAGTTCCCCAAGGGGTCCTAAAAGTTGTCTTCAACTGATCTACTTTGGATACTAACACTTGGTTGTATCCCGAAAAGCCATCTAAAAGTGAAAACATTTCAGATCCGGAGACCTGTTGTAATATTTTTTCCATTGGAGGAACAGGATTGAATTATCTTTTTCTGAAACCTTATTCAGATTTCAGAAATTGACGCATAACCTGATATCACCATTTTTCTTTCTGACGGGGAAAAGATTTGCCACCCACTGGGCATTCCAGACTGGAAAAATTATTCTGGCAGCAAGGAGTTTATTAAGCTCCTTCTTAACAGCTGGTTCTAGGCTAGGATGCATTTTCCTCAATTTTTGTTGGAAAGGTTTAGCCTCTTGTTTCATAGGAATGACATGTTGCATTATATTTGGATCAAACGTCTTAATATCGTCATACGTCCATGCAAAAATGTCTTTAAACTCATTGAAGAGTCGTATGAAGGCTGTCTTTTCCTGGGGAGTACACGAATTACCCAGATTAACACATTGAGGGTTGTGTTCAGTGCCTAGATTTACAATTTCAGATTGCATAATGGAGCTGTTGGTTTTACAGTTCCTTGCTGCTTTAAATTTATCCTTCAAGTCATAGAATTTCTCAAGTTTGATTACAGATCTGGGAAGGGTACTAACCTGATTGAGAGATTCCTGAATTGAACAGGGCTTATGAATTACCGCAAAATTATATAGATCTTCATCGTGAGTCATTTCATCGATGATTGCATCTTTAAAAGTATCCTTCAAAGTCAAGAAATCGACCAACTGCTCATCGTTGTCGAAGACTCTCCAATTGGCAATGTTATTAGGGATGGAAGGTCTGAAAAGCAATTCAACAGAGAAAGAATCAGCAAGCATCCCTTCAGATGGAATTAACCTTGAAGCAACGTTAGCTAAGAGATCTGCTTCCTAATTTAAGTAACGAGGAATAGAATTTATGTTAAAGGCTTCAAATGATAGTAACAGATTCCATACCTCTGCCTGGTAATTTCTCAGATGCCCAGCAATGCAATGTATAGTGTTATGTACCTGTCTAACAATAATCTCAGAGTCTCCTAACACTACCAAAGCTTTGGCTCCCAGGTCAATTGCTTTTTTCAACCCTTGAATCAGATCTTCGTATTCAGCAACATTATTGGTGCAATCAAATTCTAACCTGCAAGCAATGAAATACCTTTTCCCATAGGGATCTATCAGCAAGCAACCTGCACCAACCCCTTCTTTTGACTTAGATCCGTCAAAGTATAGAGACCAGAGACCATTATTCAAATCTAAATGTACCGTGTTTGGAACTAGAATCTCTTCCAGAACTTGAGTAAAATGGAAAACTTTAGACTATTGTACTGAGTTTTGGACTAGTGAAGTTTCAGCTTTAAAATTCCCAAAGAAGGAATCAGCCATGTAATTTCCCATTATGGTATCAGTGAATAGAACCGACTCATTAGAGTCATCCAATTCGGTGACTGTGTGCTTCATATAACGTTCTCGATCAATTTTGATCTTGTTTGGATGACCATTATGGGGTATCCATAAATGCGACCAGTCTGTCGCAAAGTATCCTTTCAATTTTTTAGACCAATCTCTACTGAGAAATAGGCCATATGCTTCCAGGATATCTGCAACAATTATATCAATGAAAAAATGGACTTGAGGGTTTGAAGCTAACCTTATCAACACCTCATTCAACTTTCCTATTTTTTTTACATATTATCGGTCAAGCTGCACAATACTTGTATCACAGGGCACAAGAATTGCATTAAGCTTTTTACACAGAGTATGGCATGACATTCTTCGAAGCCTCTTAGTCTATCATACAGTTGTGCACTTTACGATTGCATATTTCAAACGTAAGTAAAAAAGGAGGAGTTGAAGAATCAGATTTCTCTCCTATAGACGAGGCATTGACTGAAGATTTCATTGAGTTATCTTTGGTATTAGCAGAACCATTTTGATTAGAAGGGGGTTTTCTATTTTTACTTAAATATACCCCTTGCATCATCTTGTCTTGAATTACAGGCAGTTTGAGAAGTTCATAAATAGAAATGTTGGCTTTGATTTTCTTTAAATATTCAACCAGATCGTATTCTAAATCAAGAGAGGGCGCAGACTTAATATTTGCGGGTTGGGTTTTTGTTTGAACAGATAAACTATTATCTGTAGTAGTTGTTGAAGGTTCCCCAGGAGACTGGTTTTTCTTGCTTCTAGTGTTATACTGATGCTGGTTAACATTCACAACAGCTACATCCTCATCATCAGTCAACTTTGATGTATCCCAGAAGTGACTGATAATTTGAGGAGGTTTCTCTTCATTGTCATTGTCTTTGCCTTGGGAATCTTCAGAAGTCTGTCCTGAAGATTGAGTTTCATTTTCAGTTGATGTTTCTAGACCTAAAACTAATAATTTGAGGAAACTATTAATTTCATCAACGCTATTAGCTTCAAAAGGTGGAGTCTGTTTTGCAGCTATATTTGGGAATGGCTTTCTGAAAGGTTGTCTAGGTGGTTCTTTATTAGGAGCGCTCTCAGAAGTACCTTTCTTTAAATCAATGATTTCATTGGATAGTTTTTTAATTAACTCTTTGGAGGCTGTCTAAGTCTAGTGAATCCTGGCCTTTTTTCTCAGGAGTTGTGTTTTTAGAGGGACTCTCAATCTTCTTACGAGAAGAAGATGCAGAATCAGTGTCTACTCCAGGATTGGTTTTAATAGCAGACATGTCTTTCTCAACCTTGATTGCTTCCTCAAAGGTTTCAACAAGGGTAGGTTTGGCTTCTCTTCTGACAAACATGGCCATTGACACAGGCAAGGCTGAAGTATAAAATTCAATAGTAACATCTTCAGCTGGCCTTGAGGTGGCAGGAATTCTATTTCTTAGAGTTAGGAATCGCTGGTTAAAATCTTTGACCTTTTCCTTGGTTTCCATGCGAATCCTAGACAATTCTAACACTAAGGAAACTGGACTCTTGTCGTCTCCAAACTTGTTCATGAAAGCCAACTCGAATTCATTCCAGTTGGTAATAGAACCAGCAGTCAGTGAAAAATACCACGTCGAGGCTTTGCCCTCAAATGTATAAGGGAAAAGTCAACAAACTACATCTTCATGTTCAACATCCAAGAGCCAAACTGCTAGCATAAAATTTTTTACATGATCTTCTGCAGGCTCTTTCTGCTTAGGATTGAACTTGGGTAACAATTTCTCAGGATGCTTGGGTAACGGATGTTGATCGCCTGGAACAGCAACTGTATCCTGAGCTAACCATGGCATATTAGTATTAGGGTTCAGGTTTACACCTGCCATGTTCCTTGGAGTTGGAGGTGGTGATGGTGGTGTTTGAACAATGTGAGGGGGTGAAGTAGGTGGTGATGGTGGTTGACCAGACCCTCCTGAAGCAAGTGGTCCTGAAGAAGATGAAGGTTGATTGGCACCTATTAAATACTATTGTATCTAGAGATCAGGGGAGACACCTACAGGTTTCTCTTGTTCTTCCGACGCAGGCTCAGTATGATGAGTGCGAGGACGTGTGATTTGTGGGAGAGGTAATTCAGTGGGTTGGCACTCGATGAGATTCGAATAAGCCCTTGTTAAAATCCTACGAGATTCGTTTATGGCCCGTTCAAAATGGTCAAGTTCTTCAGGTTGATGAGCACTGCTAGAGTTGAACTGACAGATAAGGTTTCGAACAGAGTCGTTCAGTGGGGCCTCACTCAATCGTGATGACCGAAGAGTTCTTGGCTATGATGATGACTGTATTTGAGGGGTGGAAGGCTGATTAATTTTGTTAACAGGATTGTTTTCATCAGCTATTTGCTTAAGCTGGCCCTCCTTCTAGTTCCATTGTTGACGGGCCGAAATGGCACAAGTGTCAACCAAGGAGCAACCCGATAAAATAGTTTTCGAGATGCTCTCATTCGTTTAAGTAGCTTCCCCTGACGGGATTAAGGCCCCGTTTCCTTTCCTAAATCACTCCTAGCTACAGGAGAAAACTAAAACTACTGTCTGTTAATTAGATCTATGTTATACCTATGAATGTACAAATAAAACTAATTGATTTGATCACTATATTACAAAGTTAATCACTGAAAATTAATCTGTTGAATCAGTTAATTAATAATACAAAAATAAAGAGTTAACTAATATTAACATGATCGATAGATTACAGAAAGGGGTACATTATACACATGTACACTAATCACAAAATTAGAAAACAATTTGACAGTGATATAAATATGAGAATCTGATCAAATGAATTTTCAACAATAGAAAGCTAACTACTCTAAATCCTATCATGATCAGGAGCATCGAACAACATTAAACTGGAATCAAATTGCCAATAATTCTACTGTGCTAACAATCCTGATAATATTCAGAAGAAATTCAGAATCTAAACAAGATCACACAGCGAACGAATATATCCCATATATTTGATGACAATATTAAATTTACTTTATAACATATATTAGCAAATCAAAACTAGTGTAAATCGATAGATTAAATATGATGTATTTGCATAATTCATCAAAGGAATCATGACAAAACATAAGTACTACAAACAAAGAGACAAGATCAAACAACATCAAAAATACATTTGCGTAGTAAAAAATACGGTAAATGTATATAGATATCACCAGTGAAAAATACTGTAGCTGCTGACAAAAAATTGCCTCAAGTCACAGAAAATAATTACAGTGATCTTGTCATTTTTAATATACGTAAGAATGTTTTGAAATTGGAGAGATTCAACTGATTGTGCAAAATCAAAAATGACAAAAGCACTGATGATATATTGACACCTAGGAAATAAGATCGCCAATCGATTTTTTTTTTATTATATAGAGATCGTCCAGAAAGTAAGCAATTATCAAAATCTGAGATAGGACAGCAACAACCTCACCTGCGATACTACACATAAAAGATATATAATTAAACACACGCAAAAGCGAAATAAAATAAACTTCAAAATGAAAAATCAATACACACCAATACCTGTAATAATATAACCTGATTATCACTTGATCAAAACTTCAAACCTGAAATCAATAGTAAGTGTGCCCAAAACATCATAATTGAACAGGAGCATTAAACACCTGAATGTTTACACCACTTGATGGATTCTGTGACTGACCCTTGAAATGCATCAAGGTGACCTGTGCATTCAATTCATGGACCTTTTCTTCGTTCTTATGACTCTCATTTTAAAGCTTCAGGACTCTACGAATCAATCTATTCTTATGCTTCTTAAGATGAAGAAAACACTTATCATCAGAATCGACTTTCTCTTTCAACCTCAAATTCTCAGCTTTGATAACATAATCACGCGTCACCATCTCTGCCAGTTCTATTTCCATTCTGTGTATTTTATCTAGCAGACAACTGACAAAAAGTGGGTGAATAGTTTCACCAATTCGGTATGAACCTAGTAGGTTTGTTTCTACAGATTTACCCTTAACCAGAGGATCAACTACAGGATCGACCACAGGATCTACCTGAATATCCTTATCAAACACATGAGAACTATTATCTCCAGGGTTCGGGATAAAATCATGCTCTATATCATGACCATCATCTGGCAAAACAGGGTTCTGTTCATCATCATCTAGGACAACTGTCTCAATATCAATGTTTTTATTCACAGAAGGTTTAATAGTGCTACCCTTAGCAACCATGCTTCTTGTAAACCTACCAGGGAACTTATCATTCAACCTTTTTCCCTTCGATTCATGGGTATTATCAACATTACGCTTTGGTGTAACCAGCGACAGATTTGAAGACCTCCTCATGCGCTTAGAAGGCAGAGGAGTACCGGGACTATTCACAGGAGTGGGAACAGAATCATTACAAATGCTGGAGCTCATACGGCCGGTAGGGTTTGACACAGGCTTACGCACAGGTGAATCCGAAACTCGACCAAGCTGTGGATGTCTTCCACATTCTTCAGGTCAATCAAATTGACAGTGACACAAAGCTAAGAAACCATTCAACTCGATAAACTCGTCCCACGACCAATTATGCTTAGACAATTCCTTTTCTATTAATATCCTCACCAAGCCATGATGAAACAGGCTGTGACTAATGTTCTTCGGACCCTTTTTAATGGCCGAGGACATTTTTGTCATGCTCTTAACTAGATAATGAGGCAAATTAAGAGGAAAATCGATAAACACGGCCATCAACCGAAGGTGATATACATAAGCCGAGGAGAGACGACCTTCACAGGTCACGTACCTATGGATAACATCGAGGACCGGTCTCCATTCCTTTTTGAAGCATTTCTGAGATACCCCGGTTCTGAATGATACGTCTTGACAGGGATTCTTCAGCATTTTCCGCCACTCAGTCACCTCCATCGGCTTATACTTAAACCATCGTTCTCCTGTCAACAGCAAACCAGTAGCAAGAGCGACTAAACGCTCATCCACCCTAAACTGGAGATCAGGTATCTTCACCCGAGAATCGTCCAATGACAAAGCAAGCAGCCTTGTGACCTCCGGGTTCGAATCCGAGAACCTGTGGATGAATGGAAACCATCCAATAGTTTCGACCTTGGCTAAAAGCTCAGGGTTTGAGTCAAGGAGTTTCATCTCACAGGGCTCGACCCTTACCACTGGAGCCATAGCTACCTGTGCAAATGACGGAAACTACGCACAAAAAAGACACCACAAGTCGAAACGTGACAGTGAACTGGAGAGCAAGCACTCAGGGTGCAGACCGAGGAGAACACATAGGCAATGGAACCCGACTCTGTGAGGAACAAAATACATCATCAGCAAACGCACCCAATAACCCTGAAAACTCGGCATGAAGGTGAATGATCATGCAGCGAGGCAATTGAGTGATGAAAACTGACGGCGAAGGCTCTAGATAAACTCATGCTGCCATTATTTATTCGGCGTTATTGACATGAAACCACTCATCGTATACAACACAGGTGTTGAACAAGAAGGAAGCCATGACATTGATCACATACTGGCAAGTGAATGTGATTGACAAGGTTAAGTACAAATGCAATGATGCCAAATTATTCTTGCGGCAGGTGGATCGAGTTTGGAGGTGATGGCAAAGGTCGAAACGACCGTGAGGGTTAAACCTTAGAAGTTAACGCATACATCTTACCGTATGATCATATAATCCTTTGAAGGTGGCGAGTATATGACGCGACATAACCATGAAACCCAACATCAAACCTTCATAACACGGATCATATTATAAAAATCGACATTGAACAATTATAGTATGAGCAAATATGATTCAAAGTTTGTAGAAATGAACTTAGGAAAAGGCATGTTTAGATAAATTATTAAGCCTTCGAAGCTCTAGGAATTTTTCCAAGTTACAAATAACCAATAATACTTGTCCATTGATTAATATTCAAATGAAGACTTACGGTAAGAGGCGTAAAACCCAAAACTTACCCCATAATCTGGAAAATAATTCATCCAAGTAATGATTTTCAATGTAGTGATTTCTTGTCCATTAACCATAATTCACAAAGGTTGTAAAAAACATAGAATTTCATTGATTCAGTAGCTCATGGAATGTCACCATTTCAGTAGCTGTCAATTCTGTAGATTTGTTATAGGAAATTCAAACATTTCATCAAAACAAAATAGGATTTTTTTTGATGAAATATGTTTTTTTAAGGCTATTGAGTAGGGGCACAACACTTGCAAATTGCTCACGAAACCCTAGTTCCATCTCATAGCTTGTCAACCCTATTTGGTGCATGCAAATTGGTGTTCATGAAAGCCTAGTTGGTGCATGCAAGTATTGGTGATCATGTGTTTCTAGTTCCCTCTCTTAACTTGTAAATTTCTCACTAAAACCTAGTTCCATCTCATTATTTTTCAACCCTAGTGATAGCATGCAAATTGGTGTTCATGAAAAGCCTAGTTGGTGCATGCAAGTATTGGTGATCATGTGTTTCTAGTTCCCTCTCTTAACTTGTAAATTGCTCACTAAACCCTATTTCCATCTCATACCTTGTCAACCCTAGTGATAGCATGCAAATTGGTGTTCATGAAAGCCTAGTTTGTGCATGAAAGTATTGGTGATCATGTGTTTCTAGTTCCCTCTCTTAAGTTGTAAATTGCTCACTAAACCCTAATCCATATCATTATTTGTCAACCCTAGTGATAGCATGGAAACTGGTGTTCATGAAAGCCTAGTTGGTTTCCGATTGGTGCATGGACATGTGTTTCTAGTTCCCTCTCTTAACTTGCAAATTGCTCACTAAACCCTAGTTCCATCTCATACCTTGTCAACCCTAGTGGGTGCATGCAAATTGGTGTTCATGAAAGCCTAATTGGTGCATGCAAGTATTGGTGATCATGTGTTTCTAGCTCCCTCTCCTAACTTTTGAATTGCTCACTAAACCCTAGTTCCATCTCATACCTTATCAACCCTAGTTGGTGCATGCAAATTGGTGTTCATGAAAGCCTTGTTGGCGCATGCAAGTATTGGTGATAATGTGTTTCTAGTTCCCCCTCTTAACTTGTAAATTGCTTACTAAACCCTAGTTCCATCTCATTATTTGTCAACCCTAGTGATAGCATGCAAATTGGTGTTCATGAAAGACTAGTTGGTGCATGCAAGTATTGGTGATCATGTGTTTCTAGTTCCCTCTCTTAACTTGTAAATTGCTCACTAAACCCTATTTCCATCTCATACCTTGTCAACCCTAGTGATAGCATGCAAATTGGTGTTCATGAAAGCCTAGTTGGTGCATGCAAGTATTGGTGATCATGTGTTTCTAGTTCCATCTCTTAAGTTGTAGATTGCTCACTAAACCCTAATCCATCTCATTATTTGCCAACCCTAGTGATAGCATGCAAATTGGTGTTCATGAAATCCTAGTTGGTTTCTGATTTGTACATGGCCATGTGTTTCTAGTTCCCTCTCTGAACTTTCAAATTGCTCACTAAACCCTAGTTCCATCTCATACCTTGTCAACTCTAGTTGGTGCATGCAAATTGGTGTTCATGAAAGCCTAGTTGGTGCATGGAAGTATTGGTGATCATTTGTTTCTTGTTCCCTCTCTTAACTTGTAAATTGCTCAGTAAACCCTAGTTCCATCTCATAACTTGTCAACCCTAGTGATAGCATGCAAAGTGGTGTTCATGAAAGCCTAGTTGGTTTTCGATTTGTACATGGTGATGTAATTAAATGTATATTAAACTAAAAACATCAAGAAATGTAAATTTCAACAACTCGAGAGCTTGTTATTTTCTGAACTCTATTTGTTGGTGTCTAAAGACACCATTCTTGGTGCCTCGAATGTGTCGTAGATGGTGTTTGTATCCTAGGCACATGAAAGGCTAGACATTAGTCACATCATAAGAAAGAAAAGAGAACCCAATGAAAATGTGCAAACATGATTTATAGATACCTCACCCGAGGTTGTACAATCGTGTTTATAGTGTCCAGTATCCTCTGAATAATATTATGTCTGTGAATGGTATCTGTCAATCACAGGTTTATTACATTGGGAATAAAGTAAGGCTAAATAATTAAAATTGTGCTTCAGAATTCACTTTAAAGGTTAAATAATGCACCTGACAATGCACTCATACAAGTAGGCCATCTGGATCATCACTGGTGCCGATGGTGTCCATAAATATTTCGTGCTCTATATGAGGTAGCAAGTATCGTACATGTGACCTATTTTTGTGATAAAGTGTATGCAGCTTGATGTTTATACCAACTACTAGGTTGGTGAAGTGGTATACAATAGATCCTGGTCTATAATCCTGATATACATACCCACCCTTCCTTTTCTGTTGTGCTACAAGTGTCAAGTACTCTCCTTTTATAACCATCGAGCCGGTTGGGAATTCAATATTTTCATCATCTGTAACAGGTTCAAGAATGGTTTGTTTCCCCTCTAAGCAACGTGCCAACCAATAGTCAGAACCCCATTCATTATTTTTTGGGGAAACCACTGCATATATCTGACCCGTGAAAGGAAATAGGTCGAGTTAACAATACATTTTGTAAATAATGTCTTGCATTTCTAATTTCTACATAAATTAAATTCTACATAGGTCAAGTAAACAATACATAGATGCATTTTCTTATTTAGGTACTGCTCATGTACCTTCTTGTATGAGATCTGATATGTGATCATAGTCTGTAGAAATATGTGTTTGATCATATTCCAAATGGTCTATTTCATTAACCCCGTTGAAATTGGTGCCAAGTGTCACTCGATCCCATGTATCAACGGTATCTGTATCCTTACAATCATCCCATTCATCGATGCTACAGGAACTGCAAAAGCAAGACTTCAATCTTGTCCAAATTTGTAGGGCTGAGTTGTCTGAGCTTCTAAATAAATGAAACTGTCAAGTTCCATGCACTGTGTTCACCCGACGTGTTTGTGATCGGTCCACATTTGTCACCTCCCAGAATATTCTTCGCACTAAGTGTTTCCTTGTTGCTTGTTCTCCCATGACATATGCACACCATTCGACTATAGATGCAGCGTCTCGAAGGAGACCACCTGTAAACTTCATATCTTCACTTCGAAGGGCGGTTTTAATGCATGCACTAGCACCGTCGTGCTCTCATTTTCCATGACCAATTTCAAAGTAGTTCCATACATGTGGCACCTTGTATTTTATGTTCAACAAACACAACCATTCAAATACACGTGCATTCTTGAACTGTTTAGCACAACCATATTACCAAATGAAATGACGATAAAATGGTATATCCATAGCTATCACATGATCATAGAATAATTTAAAGCAATGTTGCACGTAATGGATGTCATGGGTCCGGTCGTCACTTATGTAGAAGTGACTTTATTTCAGTATCACGCGTTTCTCTTCATTGCTATCTTTCCCATGCCGATACGTGATATGCACCATTATGCTCACCTGCTCTGAGTGATAGTATTGACTTTGAATTTCATTTTGTGGTTGTAGGGTGTAATTTTCTGCAAAGTCAACCATTGATAGTAGTGTTCTGAGAGGGAAGGTGTCCCAACATATTTTGAATTGCCCATCTTGCCACCGTGCCATATCGACATGTTGAATGTACTGTTGGATCTTTCCATGAAACTCTAGAATAAAATCACATACTCGCACCTGGTACATGAATATTAATATGTCAATAAAACACATAAAAAAAATGTGTACATGAATATTAATATGTCAACATTCAACAATTTACCTGTGAAGTTACCAATTTAATCTTCCTTCTTTCTTTCCCATCATGTAGCTTGTAACGTCCCGGTTTTGACCCCGTTTGCATGATGTATAAAATGTAATTAATCGTGGTGAGGAGCTCAAGGAAAAAGCCCCACCATCGATTTGGTTGTGTATGTCTTGGCAATGGGGATAGTTGGCGATGGTATATCATGCTATCCGACACATTATAATGTGGCATCATGTAAATACGCACATCAAATAAAATAAACCACAACCAGCTACGGTAGTGCAACGTTGAATGAAAAGGGAATGATTCTGAAGGATAAGGGGTGGGGGATGTCAAACCTTGGTCTATGGGGGAAAAAACCCATGTGTTGCCATCTTGCTTTGTTTTGCCATCTTCCCTTGTCAACCTCTTTAATGTTTTTGTTGAGTAGTTGAGGAGTTATTTCTGCTGGTGGTTGAGGCAGTTACGGTCTTTGGGAGTGGGGTGGGAGGATTATCAGTCCTCAGCCACACATACACTCCACCCACGACTGCATTCACTCCACTCTCTCCACTATGTGTTACCTCTATTGTTGGTTGGTGCCTCACAACTGTCTATTCCCCCTCACGCACTCTCCCTTATGCAGGATCCCTGTGGTCTATAATTTTTTCTCTTGGATTGCCTATTCATCCTCACGCAGGATTTGGTCTATTCATCCACATGCAGGGGTGGAATTCTTGTTCTCTCTCACGCACAGAACCTTCTGGGTTTTACCCACGTAGTTCTTCCTCTGCGGATTTGTGGATGGCGTGACTGTGTATTTTCCCCACCGGCTGGGTTGTGGGTTCTGCGTTACTGTTGCTCACGTGATTAGGCTGGGAGATGGTAATCTCTTCCTTAGCGTGGTCTATGTATGTTTTTCCACTTAATTCCTTGTCCAGAACAGGCTGTTGTTTCCCCACGCTGTTGGTGATGTAGGCTGATACGTTTTTGAGCTGTGTTTGCTGTTATGCCTTGGGGCTGCTATTAGATTGTTTGGAGTTGTTCTTTTCCCCATTTTTCTGCCTGTGTAAGTCCTTCAACGTTTACATTGGGGATCATGTGTGTGCTGTGGGCTCTTGGATGTGGGACGACTGTTAATTTCCACGTATGTTGGCTGAGTTTTCTCCTTTGTTTGATACTGTGGATTGTTTCCCTCACTCTTTATGAGTTTGGGCTGTTGATGTACCTTGGTTTGGGTTGCTGCTGAGTTGTTTTGGCCACGATAGGGCCAAGAACAACTCTGAGTTTTCTAGTGGCTTGAGCTATGTTTCACCTGTTGGTTGGGACTGTCACCTACCGGTTGTCTTTGCCTTCTTCACAGGGCTGTGAAGGGATTGTTTTGCTACGTGTATGCATTGGTTGGTCTTCGAACTGTGCTGGCTTGGCCGATTGTGTCCCTCGATTATGTGTAAGCCTGCAATTGACTCTTAGTCCTTGAGGAATCATGCCCAGCTCAGGGGTGGCAGTGTTGCTGAGAGATTGATGAGCACGCTGGCCTATGGTTGGGTGGAAAGTTGCAGAGACGTAGCTGATTGCGGGGCAAGTTCTTCATCAAAAGATAAGTGTTGCTGGTTACTTCATCTTCTCAATTATATTGATGTCAAATGAATAATAATGAACATGTGGGATGCTAGAATTGTAGGAATGTATGTGTGTTTGCTTCCGCTGAATGTTTTGAGGAATTATGCATCTGTGTATGATTGTATGTTTGGAATTCCTGTTATGCACCATGTTAAACTTCTAATTCCAGCATTGATTTATCCCTGTTTATGTTGATGGGGCTATTTGCCCGGCTGTATGTGGTGTTCGTCGCGTCCTCTTCGCAGGTCGAAGGGATGGGACGTGACAGAGTGGTATCAGAGCCTAGGTTGCAACAATGGGCCTCTATGGGCCATGAAGGATGTAGTGACAGAAGGTAGAATTACCTTCTATGTCCAGCAGAACAACAACAAACTTCAAAAATTTTGCCTAAGTGTTGACAGTCGAAAGAGCTAGTGGAAAGCTCCTCCAAAACGGCGGAAGGAGTAGTCGGAAGGCCATCCAACGAGGCGCAGCAGCGGAAAGGAATTTTGAAAATTTTGTTTAAGTGTTTGAGCCATCGAAACACTTAGCGGAATTGACTTCTGTTGTGGTGGAAGAGTTAGCGGAATGGGCTTCCGCTGTAGCGGAAGAGCTGGGAAAAGGCGTACCAATGGGAGCAATTGGAAGGAAAATCGCCTAAGTGTTCGAAGGTCATCGAAACAATTTATCTGTTCAGGCATCTGCCGTTGTGGAAGTCTAAACGACTAGACGCCCGATGGAAAAGTCCTCCGATCGCCGACGCCGCAAGAAGGTTAAAAATTTCTGTAAGTGTAAAATATTGTCGGCTATCGGAAGAGAAAATTTCTTTGGGCATCCGCAGTTGCGGAAGTCTAAACCACTATCCTTCCAATGTGGAAAGACCTCTGATGCCGAAAGTTTAAGATTTTTCTAAGTAAAGAGCGGCCGTCAGAAGAAGTTATTGTTTGGCGTTCCACCATTGCGGAAGCCAAACGCACAAGACTTCCGATGCCGGTCAAAGAATTAGTTCATCGATCGGAAGAAGATAGAGGTTGATGTTCCACCGTTGCGGCTATGGAAGGGATTCAGTAGTCGATTCTGTGGAACGGTTAGTGGTTCTGGCAGCCGATTCTGCGGAACAGTTAGTGGTTTCGGGAGTCAATTCTGCGGAATGGTTAGTGGTTCTGGGATCCGATTCTGTAGAAAGGTTAGTGGTTTTGGGAGCTGATTCTGCGGAATGGTTGGTTGTTTCGGGAGCCAATTCTGTAGAGGAAAATTCTGAGTTTTTCCGTGGGATTTCTTAGCAAATTTCGACTGTTTTTCTGTGGGATTTGTAGCTGTTTTCAGTGAATTTTCAAGGCTTAAAAGGGAGAAAGTGGAAGTGATCTTATGCGCCAGATTGTGCAAAAATCGATGAATTACAAAAACAAAACAAAAAAACAAGGGCGCTGCCCTCGACCTGCCCTGCAATGGCGCAAGGAAGCCACAAGGGGGCAAGCCCCCTTGACCCCCTTCATCCCCTGAGACAGTCGTTATGGTGAAAAGAAGATTCTATGTTTTGGGAAAATTAGTAGAACCCATAATTCATAAAAGATGAATGGTGCATCGAAAATGAGATCGAAAAGTTACTAGGTGTTCCTCATTGTATGCATTCACTTCGCCCGATAGAAAATTTTTCCTGAATCTTCCTAGACTTTCTCCTACAGGTGGCTGAAGTTAGCATTCCAAACCAAAATACACTTGTGTGTTTTGCCTAAAACTGGTGAAAACCTTCATTTTTAGAAGTGGTGTGGTTTTCACACCCGAGGTCGGAATGAAGCATGTGGATAGGCGTTGGAAAGCATATCCAGCAGAGAACAGTGGAGAACCACCAAAGTTTGAGTATGGAGTAGCAAAGTGCTAATGACGGCTGCTACTGTCAAATGGACAAATTTGGAAAATTGCATGCCCAGAGTGGAAAAACCAACGACGACATGGACCTAGCTGAATATGTTGCTGATGCTGATGGAATGTGACCAGCAACCCTCTGGAGAAGGGGATAAGGCAACAAGTCCATACACAAACATTGGTGAGCAAATTCTGCAATCTCCTGCAAAGGACCAACCAAATTGGTCATGGCAAGGGTGTAAGCATGACCCATGCAGGAACCATTTCAAAGGTTGCTATGAATGTAGGATAGTCATTATCAATTGGCTGCCAGAAATGCTCTATGGAAGATCAAGGTGGTATGAATGATACACTTGTGAAGTAAGGGTATCTAAACATTTCATTTAATTTCATGAATGATATGACTATACCTTGCAATGTTAGTATGATAATGATTGCATGACGTAAATGAGGTTTGATAAAATTGATGCGACTAACAGTTGGAAGTATTTGAATTTTATAAATTCTGAAAATGCTTTGGTGATGGTGGTAGCAATGAAAAGGCTATATGCATCCGGACTTACCAAGTGTTTGGTTGATTGAAGTTCATGTTTCAGGTAGATTATTTCGAGCATGGAAGTGAGAGGTAAGACCCTGACCAATGCTAGAATCTACCATGTATGAGAAGAATCTCATGGTTGTAAAAATAGTTGGTATGCATAATAGGTTGTTAAATGGGAATTGGGAATTTCAAATTTAAGAAATTGTTGACAACTACTAGCCACTATTGGCTTGCATAAGCTTGTGTTTGGTTGATTGAAGCTCAGGTTTCAGGTAGATTATTTCAAGCATGGCAGTGAGAGGTAAGACCCTAACCAATGCCATAATCTACCGTGTGAAAGAACCAAACCTTATGAGAAGAGTCTCATGGCTGTGAAAATAGTTGATATGCATACTGGGTTGTTAAATGTGAATTGGGAATTTCAGATTTAAGAAGTACTAACGACTACTAATCACTGTTGGCTTGTGTAATATTGTGTCAGGAGGGACGCATGGTAATTGGGTATTCATGTTATGATAGTAAGCATAAAATTATAATGGGCATAGTAATGCTGCCTACAAGAGACCCACAATTGAGCAAGTCAATTTCTGTAGTAGACAGAATTGCAAATTCTTATTGAATTTGATTGCTAATGTCATTGCTTGGTTATGGAACGATCAATTTGGATTGTAGTATCAGGTAATGATTGACTATTTGGCTATTTGATGAATGTGTCAGGGGTACACACTGTAGGAAGACCATGTGTGATGGCCTGCAAAA
>LPNX010729436.1:147453-168007 GCA_001517045.1 Pseudotsuga menziesii | reverse complement strand
TGGAAATGGGTTTCGGGTGAAACGCCATTGGACATTTTTGAAAATGTCTCATCTGCACTGCATGTTTGGTGATAACATGAGTGAGATGGTATGGGTTATGTCGGTAAGACATGTGTAAATATGAAATGTAAAAAGGAGTTGCGATGGAAAACTGAGGGGTTGTTAACTCAGGGAAGGAGCCTCCATTCCTCCTTAACAAAGGCATACTGCGACGGCAATGGATAAGTGTTCTGTGACCCTTGCTAAGAATATGTGTGTTAATTATTAAATTCCATATGCAAAACATGTTTTGATTTAATATCCATTATGACCGATTGCTTGAGTACGAATAGGGCCTACATGGCTCACACCGGAAGAGAGTGCACACTTTTCCGATGTTGAGTCATGAAAGGGTTTTCAATATTGATTACACTCTAGGGAGTGGACGCACTCTTGGTGTCTCAATACTTGATAGTGAATGATGAGAAATGTGATTACAGTTTTAGAGCAATAACGCTGATGAGTTTTCTTGTATTGCTTGTATTGCTTGTGTTGACAGGATAAATAGATGCAGTTGGGTGTTGCACCCTAAAGGTAAAAGGTAAAAGGAAAATAGTTGTTGTGAGGGGTTGCAAAGTAAGGGTTATTGTTGGTATAAGTGAATGTGTTAATGTTGGTATAAGTGTATAGTTGATATAAGTGTATGTTGGGTTGTTATATGCCTAGGGATCCATAGTAGATCCTAGACCTGGAAATGGTCATGGTAAAGTTCCAAGCCCAGTCGACGTGAGGATGTACTGGCTGGATATTAATTATTTGATGTTGTGGAGCAGCTGGCGTGCTGACCTAACATCTAAGTCCATAGGCGATCCCAAGGCTTGCAAAGCAAAGCAGGATCCTATGGACGAACGAGGAAACACACAATACATACAAGTATTGGATTATTTTGCTTATAAATATACATGTGTATATGATTTGGTTATGATGTTTTAAACTCTTGCTCTAGAGATAAAACTGATGAGAATAAACTAAACATGTGAATCTATTCAATGTTTAGATATAGGTATCGCTGGGAGCGAGGACTATGAGAGCATCCTAGGGGTGCATGTGGACATGTGACTGTCCTGGAAAGCTCGGAATGAGCGGTAATGAAAAAGGTGCTAGTAAGACGGGGGAGTCCTAGCAATTGAGACAAACCATGTGGAGAGACTCCATGGTTTAGAGGTCTGGAATAGACCAAAGACACTAAGTGTCATGACCAAGAAGGATTGGTCCAGCATTCACGGTGAAGTGAAAGAGGCTGAGAGCATGAAAAGCCACTGTGATGGTGTGGGTTCCAGGATGGAACAAAACAAAGAAGGGGAAAACTCTTATTGCTCTCTCTTGCCTTCAGATTATATATATATATATATATATATATATATATATGCATTGTGAAAACAAAAGATTGTTGGATGCATGTATGATTGAGAATGAAATGTGTGTATTTTCTTAAGTAAAAATTGTGAATGCTGGAATAGTTAATTCCCTGCCCAAGAATGGACATGAATGAGCTCGTGTGCCTGTTGGGAAGGCATGAAAAATATGAAAGCCTCATTGATGAGACTTGGACTGTCATGCCAAATAGGGAAATTAATTGACTGATTTTAATGTCTACATTATGCTTGGTCTGATAGAATTTCAATGGTGCATTTCACAGGTGAGGAAAGTGAAACTAGGTGGTGCACATTGATTATGGCAGCAGATCAAAAGTTGTTGGACTTGGCTAGAAGTCTCCTTCAAATGATTTCCAAGACCCAAGAGAACCTTGGGGAGATGCTCAAGATACAGAGAAGGCAGAGTGAAATGAACCACCAGATTTTGCAAGACTCTATTGGTTTGCAAAGGGAGGTGAAAAGCCTTCTAGGAGCAATCGGCAAGGGAAAGGAAGGTGGATCAGCAATGGGACAATTGTCCAAGAGACCCAATAAGAAACGGTCCAGGCATGAATATTCAAAGGAAATTGAGCAGGTAAAGATGAAGCACCCAGTGAGATGCTGGAGATGCGGAGGACATCATTTACGTCGAGACTGCTCAATGAGGGAACATGATGAAGTCAATAGCCACAGAGTTCCTAGACTTTGGGATGAGCTGAAAGCTGAGAACCAGCAGGAAAAGTCCATGGAAGCCGAGAGGCTTGGTCTTGAACGTTCAAAGTAAATGATTGAATGTGGGACAGATCTGCAAAATTTTGAAATTTTGATGTGCAATTGTATATGTATTGTATATATGTAATGGAACATCGAGGACGGTGTTATTCCAAGGGGGAGGGGAATGTAACATCCCGGTTTTGACCCCGTTTGCATGATGTATAAAATGTAATTAATCGTGGTGAGGAGCTCAAGGCAAAAGCCCCACCATCGATTTGGTTGTGTATGTCTCGGCAATGGGGATAGTTGCCGATGGTATATCGTGCTATCCGACACATTATAATGTGGCATCATGTAAATACGCACATCAAATAAAATAAACCACAACCAGCTACGACAGTGCAACGTTGAATGAAAAGGGCATGATTCCAAAGGATAAGGGGTGGGGGATGTCAAACCTTGGTTTATGGGGGAAAAAACCCATGTGTTGCCATATTTCTTTGTTTTGCCATATTCCCTTGTCAACCTCTTTAATGTTTTTGTTGAGTAGTTGAGGAGCCCACGACTGCATTCACTCCACTCTCTCCACTACGCGTTACCTCTATTGTTGGTTGGTGCCTCACAACTGTCTGTTCCCCCTCACGCACTCTCCCTTACATAGGATCCCTGTGGTCTGTTCATTTTTCTCTTGGATTTCTTGTTCATCCTCACGCAGGATTTGGTCTATTCATCCACATGCAGGGGCGGAATTCTTGTTCTCTCTCACGCACAGAACCTTCTGGGTTTTACCCACGTAGTTCTTCCTCTGCAGATTTGTGGATGGCGTGACTGTGTATTTTCCCCACCGGATGGGTTATGGGTTCTGTGTTGCTGTTGCTCACGTGATCAGGCTGGGAGACGGTAATCTCTTCCTTAGCATGGTCTATGTATGATTTTCTGCTTACTTCGTTGTCTAGAACAGTCTGCTGTTTCCCCACGCTGTTGGTGATGTAAGCTGATACGTTTTTGAGCTGTGTTTGTTGTTATGCCTTGGGGTTGCTGTTAGATTGTTTGGAGTTGTTCTTTTCCCCATTTTTCCGCCTGTGTAAGTCGTTCAGCGTTTACATTGGGGATCGTGTGTGTGCTGTGGGCTCTTGGATGTGGGACGGCTGTTAATTTCCACGTATGTTGGCCAAGTTTTCTCCTTTGTTTGAGACTATGGATTGTTGCCATCACTCTTTGTGAGTTTGGGCTGTTGATGTACCTTGGTTTGGGTTGCTGCTGAGTTGTTTTGGCCACGATAGGGCCAAGAACAAATTTGAGTTGTCTTGTGGCTTGAGCTGTGTTTCACCTGTTGGTTGGGACTGTCACCTGCCGGTTGTCTTTGCCTTCTTCATAGGGCTGTGAAGAGATTGTTTTGCTGCGTGTATGCAGTGGTTGGTCTTCGAACTGTGCTGGCTTGGCCGATTGTGTCCCTCGGCTATGTGTAAGCCTGCAATTGACCCTTAGTCCTTGAGGAATCATGCCCAGCTTGGGGGTGGCATTGTTGCTGAGAGATTGATGAGCACGCTAGCCTATGGTTGGGTGGAACGTTGCAGCGACGTAGCTGGTTGCAGGGCGAGTTCTTCATCAAAAGATAAGTGCTACTGGTTACTTCATCTCTGCAATTATATTGATGTCAAATGAATAATAATGAACATGTGGGATGCTAGAATTGTAGGAATGTATGTGTGTTTTCTTCCGCTGAATGTTTTGAGGAATTATGCATCTGTGTATGCTTGTATGTTTGGCATTCCTGTTATGCACCATGTTAAGCTTCTAATTCCAGCATTGATTTATCCATGTTTATGTTCATGGGGCTGTTTTCCTGGTTGTATGTGGTGTTCGCCACGTCCTCTTCGTCGATCGAAGGGATGGGGACGTGACATAGCTGATATGTCTCATACTGATAGTTCTGCTTCTCGACAATTGCATTTCCGAATGGTTGATCTTCACTTTCATGGATGCAATCAGACCATAATGATAGCTCACCACAATTGTTGCAAGAACCGTATACACATTTTTTAAGTAATGTGTCTGCCCATCTTGCCTTGGACACATTATGTTATGGATGAAATCTCTAGATGACATTGGCGGTACTGTACTTGAGCATTCCTGCACATGGTTAGGATGCAAAAAACGACGTATATGTGCAAATGTATGGTAATATAGATCAAAATCTATGTGGTATCTACAACAACAAGTGTTCCGGATGGTATTGATTCTAACATACCAAGGCTTGCATTTTTCAAAAGATCTTTTCCCGAGCCTTAGCTCTGCGTGGGAAACTTTAAACATCTCGAACAGTTGAGTTTGTGTCATGTCAAGATAATGTTTAACATGAGGTTCATTGTTTCTAGAACCCCTACAATGTTTTAACACATCCTTCATGTTAGAAGAAGGCCTAGCATTATCATGCCAAAACGTTTGCACTAGGCCCTCACTGCTTCGACTAACTTCATGTCTTTGCGGGGAAACCTAATGCTAAATGCCCATAATGTTTCCATTTGTCCCTCTACATCAACGTTGTCTCTTCTCACTGAATATTTTTTAAGTGTCTTTGGATGTAAAGGCACAATTTGTGATGTGTATTTAAGTAAACGACGTTGTCTTGTGGATCTACATACAATTGATTCAGCCAATACACGAAGAGCCACATTACAGTCTTGTGAACGAGTTTTTTTACCAATCGATGTGAATGCAACAACAAGAGATTTAACAATGTGATTACTTGATTCAATATTCTTCATTTTTGTTATGCCTAAATTTCTTCTAATAGTTGCCATATTTCTAGATTTAAGCAAAGCTAAAAACAATTGGCATTTACCGGCTTCGGATTTGTTATCAAAATATTGTTTCATTATTTGAGAACAATGACGAAGGATAGTGTGTTTAGCCACCTTACCTTCCATGGAAGTCAAACTGCTCTCGTCCACTTGTATTTGTTTAGGAGTTCTCTTTCATTTTGATGCAAAATTTGTTGTCATTTGAAATGATGGAGTGACGTTTACATCCACTACAGGCTGGCAACTTCTATTAGGAGATTGAACCACCGACCATGGTTGTTGCTGAGTCACATTTGCATCGGGAGTAACATAATTATTGAACTCCTCACAAGATTGTCTGTTTACTAATGGATCAATAATATCAACTTCCGTATAACTAGCTTCCTTTAATGTTGCATTATCTTCCTCAGCCTCTACGTTAGGTATCTGTTGAGGGGGAATGGGAACTATTTGCTCATGTAATGAATGTCGACGATTTCTTGAATCTTCCCTCTTTTTTTCTTTTTTATTTTCTACTTCTTTCGGTGTAAGCACCTTCCTTGCTGACTTTCGCCCTCTATTACGTACATTCCCCATTGAAATCCACCCAAACCTGTACAAAACTATGGAATTATGTAAGTAATGATTAAATTGCACGTTGAACAGTTCTCTATGCACGGGTTTAGATGAATTATGTCTTTTGATATAGTAAACTTGGCCCACTGCACGCAACCCAACATTTTTTATACAACACATATCACATATGCAATATAACGCACCTCCGATATATCGCATATGCGATATTGATACAAGGCTTTTTAATTAACGGGCAGGTTTTTTACATGTTCTCCAAAACGCATATGGGATATATCGCATATGCGATTTAGTGCTCACTGAATATATGCAATTTACATTTATCTATGCTTCTCAAATTATAAAACATTAAATATCAAATGCATTTCAAACTTGGACTGAAATATGTTAAACTTCTATAATGAATAGTATGACTATGACAACGATGATTATGAGGATGATGATGACTATGATGGTGACGATAATGATGATAATGAGGATGATGAGGATGATGACTATGATGCTGAGGATGAGGGTGATGATGATGATGGTGGTGATGATGAGGATGAGGATGAGGATGATGATGATGATGATGATGACAACGACGATGACGATGATGATGAACAATGATGGTGATGAGGAGGAGGATGATCACTATGATGATGATGATGTCCATGAGGGTGATGATGATGATGTCCATGAGGGTGATGATGATGATGACCATGATGGTGATGATGAGGATGAGGGTGATGATGATGACGATGAGGAGGAGGAGGAGGAGGAGGAGGATGGTGATGATGATGATGATGATGATGACAGTGGTGATGATGAGGATGATGATGGTGATGATGATGATGATTATGATGATGTTGACGATGACAATGAACAATGATGATGACCATGATGGTGATGATGAGGATGAGGTTGATGATGATGATGACCATGATGAGGATGGTGATGATGATGATGATGATGGTGATGATGATGATGATGGTGAAGATGGTGACGATGAGGATGAGGATGGTGATGATGATGATGATGATGATGATGATAGTGATGACGATGACGATGAACAATGATGATGATGATGAAGGAGGATGATGGTGATGATGATGAGGATGAGGATGATGATGATAATGATGATGGATGATGATGAACAATGATGGTGATGATGATGAGGACGAGGATGATGACTATGATGATGATGATGATGCTGATGATGATGATGATGACGATGGCGATGATGATGAACAATGATGGTGATGATGAGGAGGATGATGACTACGATGATGATGATGATGATGACAATGCTGATGATGGTGAGGATGAGGGTGGTGATGATGATGATGATGATGAGGGTGGTGATGATGATGATGACGAGGATGATGATGATGGTGATGATGATAATGATGATGATGAGGATGAGGGTGGTGATGATGATGAGGATGATGAGAATGATGATGATGACGATGATGATGACGATGAAGATGATGATGAAAAATGATGGTGATGATGAGGAGGATGATGACTATGATGATGATGATGAGGATGAGGGTGATGATGATGATGATGATGATGATGATGACCATGATGATGATGGTGATGATGATGATGATGATGATGAGGATGGTGGTGATGATAAGGATGAGGGTGACAATGAAGATGATGATGAACAATGATGGTGATGATGAGGAGGATGATGACTATGATGATGATGATGAGGAAGAGGGTGGTGATGATGATGATGATGATGATGATGATGACTATGATGATGATGATGAGGATGAAGATGGTGATGACGATGATGATGATGAAGATGAGGATGATGATGATGATGATTATGAGGATGATAATGAGGATGGTGATGATGATGAGGATTGGGGTGATGATGAAGATGATGATGAACAATGATGGTGATGATGAGGAGGATGATGACTATGATGATGAGGATGAGAATGAGGGTGATGATGATGATGATGATTATGACCATGATGAAGATGATGAGGATGAGGGTGATGATGATGATCATGATGAGGATGAGGATGAGGATGAGGATGATGATGATGATGATGATGATGATGATGATGAGAATGATGATGATGATGAGGATGATGAGGGTGGTGATGATGTTGATGATGATGAGGATGATGATGATGATGAGGATGATGATGATGATGATGATGAGGATGATGATGATGATGATGAGGATGATGAGGATGAGGATGATGATGATGATGACGATGATGATGATGATGAACAATGATGGCGATGATGAAGAGGATGATGACTATGATGATGAGGAGGAGGAGGAGGATGAGGGTGGTGATGATGATGATGATGATGAGGGTGGTGATGATGATGATGCTGATGAGGATGATGATGATGGTGATGATGATGATGATGATGATGAGGATGATGGTGGTGATGATGATGGTGATGGTGATGAGGATGATGATGATGATGATGATGATGAATATGATGATGAACAATGATGGTGATGATGAGGAGGATGATGACTGTGATGATGATGATGAGGATGAGGGTGATGATGATGATCATCATCATCATCATGAGAATGAGGATGAGGGTGATGATGATGATGATGATGATGAGGATGAGGATGATGATGTTGATGATGATGACGATGATGATGACGATGGTGACGATGAGGATGATGATGGTGATGATCATGATCATGAACAATTATGATGATGATGAGGAGGAGGAGGAGGATGACTATGATGATGAGGATGAGGATGAGGGTGATGATCATGATGATGATGACAATGATGAGGATGAGGGTGGTGATGATGATGATGAGGATGATGATGATGATAGTGATGAGGATGAGGATGAGGGTGGTGATGATGATGATGATGATGAGGTTGATGATGATGAGGATGAGGATGAAGATGAGGATGATGATGGTGATGATGATGATGATGATGATGAGGATGGTGACGATGATGATGATGATGATGATGATGATGGTAACGATGATGATGATGATGGTGATGATGATGACGATGATGATGATGATGATGACGATGATGATGATGACGATGACGATGATGACGATGGCGATGAACAATTATGATGATGATGATGGAGGATGATGGTGGTGATGATGATGATGATGATGATGATGATGATGAAAATGATGATGATGAGGATGATGATGATAATGATGATGATGATGATGACGATGATGATGAACAATGATGGTGATGATGATGAGGACGAGGATAATGACTATGATGATGATGATGAGGATGATGACTATGATGATGATGAGGATGAATTTGAAACTTTGGCTCTATACATGACGGATGATAAATATTGTTAAGATATATATTCCATTTGATTGAATTTTGGCCATCCATCCTTAATCAAATATTAAAAGAACCGGACATCCTTAATCAAGGATTAAAAGAACATGATGACGATTAGAAGAACACGATAACTATAACAATGTTGATTAAAGTCACCTATAGCCTATCGACGAATCATCACTAGCGGTTTGCAGTGAGAGCGTATGTTGATCCATCGGTACTCGTTCTGGATTTTTTACATCCAAAAGAGCTACCAAACAAGCATTCTCGTGACTTTATAACGTCCTTTGAGAACTGACATAAATCAATCTTCAATCTCTCTGTTAGTGTTGCAAATTTTCCCTTGAAGCTGAATAGATCGAACGACGGGAGGAATTATTGTTTTCTTGGATGCATAGCCCATGGCTTCATTCACCGCCCTATTTTCTTGGATGCACAACCCATGGCTTCGTTCACTGCCCTATTTTCTTGGATGCACATCCCATGGATTCGTTCATTGTCCTATTTTCTTGGATGCACGGCCCATGGCTTCATTCACCGCCCTATTTTCTTGGATGCACAGCCCATGGCTTTGTTCACGGTTAAAAAGAGGAATTATTTGTGTCCATCATAGTGTTGTCTAAATGGTATTATAATGGGATAAGGATGCCATTACTCTTTTTTACTCTTGTACCAAATTAGTTAAGAAAAAACGCATATGCGTTATAACTTTATCATATTGCATATGCATTATATCGCATATGCGATATGAATAAGCTATAATGCATATGCGTTATTTTAAAATTAAAAAAAAACGGTGGGAATAAGGTTTGGCATTATGTTTGGAAATAGCTTCGGACTACCGAACCTATTGGCTAAGACAAATAAACCAGGGCTATTGCTTGTCTTTTGGAACTCTATCAATATGCTCAGTTTAGATGGTGTGTTTTGCTATGACATACACAATATTTTTTTATGAAAATCTAGAATATTGTAGAGTACGATCTTACGATTCTGAATATGTAATTTTTTCCTTCAAAACTATGTTTTATTTATTTATAATTATTTTTCTAAATGACACATGTCAGTTTAAAAAAATATATACATCAATTGTTTGTTATATAAGTTTTGATTTCCATCACCATTTCCCAGTAAAACTATATGGTGCACTAGACGAGATTGAGATCTATGATCTTACATTTAGAAATCAAGTATTTCATTAATTTTTGCCCCTAAAGTGTTGCACCTGCACATAATGCTTTAATTTCAAGATTTTGTGACTTCAATAATTAATAATAATAAAAAAATTCATGAAAAACTCTGAATAAATAGTGTTGGACTAGGCCCATATGTCCTTTATATGTCTGCAATATTTTATCCCAAATTGACATCATTTACCTCATATATTGTTGCACCTGCACAAACATATATGTTAAGATGTGCTGAAAATTTGAAAACCCAATTTCACGGAAACTAATTTTATAATCATTTACACACATTTTCTCTTCATAAATGCTATATATTATGAAAGATGATTCAATTACCTATATTTTTTCTTTTTACTTCATCTTCAAATAAGTTAGGGAAGTACCCCTAATTGTCACCTAAAGTCAGAGTTTTTCGTTTATTCCAGTATTATGTGGCATCTAAAGTGTCTTTAAAGGAGTCCATGATTGTGCATCAACCCAGAGAGGTTAGAGGAATTAATAGGATATTTCCAATTGTTATGGGAAATGGCTCCATGGCCATAATCATCGATGAGGCCAAGGTCGAGTTCCTTAGTTGGTTGATATAGAGATAGACTCACCCAATGTATTGAGTAGAATTTATCAAGGTCAATGAAATTAGATGAAGAATTGGTTGCAGGGCATGTGGTTTTGAGGTAAGGGATGGGAACAAATACAATCCAATAAGATGAAATATTGCAAAAATATTGGGAATAGGTTGGATGGAAGAAGGTACAACATGATATTGTCCAGTTATTAGGCTTCTGAGATCATGTTTATGATGGATGGTGTCTTCCAAATCCATTGCATAATTTTTCCAAATCGACGTTTAGGACCAATCTAATGTGGTCCATCATCAAGAAAAAGAGAAAAAAGATAGGAAATTTCTTATCTTAAGAGTCCATTTGAATACACCCTAAAAACTGTAAAGAAAACCTTAAAACTAAACCTTAAAAACTGGTCCATCATTAACTAAACCCTAAAAAAGGTAAATAAAACCTTAGAAGAAGGGAAAAAACCATCAAGAAACCTAATAACTGGGAGAAAGGGACATCAATGATTTAAAAAATGGAAAATAAAGACTCACACAATTTGAATATATATATATATCAAAATCTACCCAAAAAAAATAGTAATACAAATAAATAATAATGTAAAATAATATTATAAAATTCCATAAGTTAAACTAAATAAAAACAAAACAAAAAATAAAATAAAAAACTAATATATATTAAATAAAATATTAAATTGGGAATTCTTAAATAAAACCATAAAGAAAATTATCAACTAAATAAAAACAAAACAAAAAATAACAAAAAACTAATATATATTAAATTATGAATTCTTAAATAAAACAATAAAAAAAATTATCAAGTAACATATATTATATAAATTATAAAAAAGAATAATAAAGGTGTATTATAAAACAAAACAAAACTATAAAATTAAGATTAAAAAAGTCAATGATCAATATATGAAGTTAAAAGAGTAAAGAACAAGAAGGGTTGCTAACCTGCCATATGTTATTTATTTTTTTGCTTCAAAATGCGTAGATTATGTCCTTGGGTTTCTAATTGTTGTAATTATATAGCTAACCGTTTTTTGACATTGTTTTTATAGGAGTAAAATAATATTCAAAGAAGAAAGCATTTATAAACCTAAATATAGATTTATCATATATATCATAAATCTATCAGATATAATAGATTTTTATTTGGAAATGACCCTAGAGCTTGTGGCATTGAAAGGCTTGTTTCCAAGAGTTATATGCCTCTACAAATTCATAATACGATGATCTTTGCTCCAATGGAGACTCTAAAGCATTTCTATGTTGGAAAAGAAGACTAAATCTAGTGTCTCCATAATAGGGCTCGAGGAGGCTACTAATAAGCTTTTCCTTTAAGGGTTTCACTCTAAGGATGTAGATAGTCTGAGACTCGTCTAGTAGGACTTACAAAAGAAAAAGAGGTAGTTCACCTAATACTAGATTTCAAAGGAAAGGAAAATAATGCATAATGAGTGTGTAAGCTTTGAGACCGTGTGAATAAGCTCCAACATTAACAAACTAAGTCTTCATCAAATTACTTTCTTTCTCCTCAATGCTTTAGCAACATGAGAACCCTAGTGGCCATGTTAAGATCACATAAGCCTAATTCACTAATACAATGTAATATTATAATTTTTAGTCCAGATACCCGAACCATGCCATTTAATTTTCTAAATATATCAGATATTATAGTTACTTTGGATTACTATTACTAGTGATTTTTTAGAAAAATTTTAATAACTTTAATTCTAACTAGTCCACAAGAAATAATTTTAATTGAATAATATTTCTTGGAAAATTAAATTATAGACATTCAGCTACCACCGTGTGTCGTGACAAAGCCATGTCACAAAACATAGTTTAGCAATTATAAATTGTGCCAAGCAATGTTTGATCTTACAGTGCTTACAAAAGAGTGTTGATTTAGATGATGGCATAGAGATGGCCATTAAATCCATATTGGCATTGGGGGAAGTAGGTTTGTAAAACACTGAGGAAAGGATTTATCCCTCCTCGTATCGAGCGAGCACAAAAGACCCATAATAACTTTTCTCTATAGCCTAGAAATTTTTTAGCTTTTGAGGGTTATTATTCAGAGATATTATTTCAGGGTGTTATTTATCCCAAGGTGTTGTCCTCGGCAGACCTAAAATCTTTGTAAACTCCGCCAAATGCATAGAAGGGCTAGGTCCTATAAAGGACCGTGAGGGATCCAAAGGGTTAATAGTCCACTCTCAAAGAGGTTCGAGGTTGATACGGGTCCATTAGTCTACAATTAGTTACTCGCTCAATGAGGCATAATTAGTGAATTGCCCAATCAATTAATTGAGAAGTGCCCAATAAAAAACTTGTAGAAGTGTTAGGACAAAAATTATAAAGTGACCGAGAAGTGCCCAATAAATGTTTGTCGATGTAATACACCATTCAAATGGTTTTTTATTTTCTTTCTAGCGGCCTACAGTAACATGGAAGGAAACAGAAAGGGAAAGAGCAAGTATTGTAATAATTAAACACTGAAAAATAGTTTATGTTAACTTGCATGGGTTCGTTATGCGGTGTGGATCTTGATTCTATAAATGCCAACACCTTATGTAGTGCTTCTGTCACCAGTGGAACTTAAATATTCATGCCAACTTATGGTAGATTCTTTTCGTGCAATATTACTTTTTCAGTTTGCATCTTTGTGTGCCTCAAAGAATCATTTGGATGGAAATTTAATTACGACGGAATTTAATCAATGCATATCATTTAATCATTCTATTTTTTAATCATTTATATGAGTGCTATTATATTCTATGTTTGTTTAACTATGTTCATAAAGTGGACCATTGAAAATTTGTCTATGTGTTAAGACTCAAAAGGGTTGGTTAAAATCGAAATTCACGCCCCAAAATCATGAAAGCCCCCTCGGCAATGCTCCAAAAGCTTAGATAAAGCACAACCAAGTGTTTACCTAAAGACTCTGTCAAGAATTTGTGTCATATGTAACCACACAGAGGATAAAAAAGAAATGAACTATCTATTCGTTGATGGGAGGCATATTTATCACAAGTCATATCATCTTGCTTCCTCATTGTCTCACTACTATATGTTTTGTATGTGTGAACCTGTGTGTTTAAACAGACTCTCATTCTGAATCTGTGTGGTTCAAGCCAGAGTTTATTTGTGGTTTCCAGAGTCTGTGTCTATGTGGTTGGAGAATGAAGTCTGTATGTGATATAGAGTCCGGGTTTAAATTTTAGGAATCTGAATCTTTCTATAGAATATTCGAAATCATCGGATAGAGGGAACAATGACGACTACACGACATATTCTGTAGTCGAGATCTAAATCGATGAATCAATCGAAACCCAATATTTGGAGGTTCCTTATTTAATTTATTAGTATAAAATAAATAGGGCCTCATTCAATAGGGTGATCATAAGCATTTCATGGAATTATGGCTCGCTCAATAAAATAGGCTCACCTTATTAGAATAGTAGGGAAAATGAAATACAATCTCAATGTTCATTCATACAATGTTTGTGATCACTATTGTGTCACAATTTGACCCATCAAACTAGTAGAATCACATGGATTGAAAAAATGATTATCTCGATGGTTTACATAGATGATCGCAATGATAACTAAAATAAGGGATCCAAGGTTCACGTGGATTCTAGATGAGCGAGTATTTCCTGCACATTAGAGGCCACACAAGTCCATTCACTTTTGGGCGAATTTTTCAGATACAATCACTTGTGATGTTACTTCTTTTATAATCATAATTATTTTTCTAGCGGAACTGTTTTCGCAGCTTATGCACTCTTCAAATCGATCGAAACTATTTTAAACTTTAAAATATATTTTTGAAAACCTGAAATGATATTGAAACTTTCACCAAGAAAGGGTAATGATGGACATTTTCCACACCCTAAAAAATCCATAGACTATTTATCTATTTTGAAGTGTCGCTTATGCACCCAGAAATAATGAAAATTAGTAGAGTGGGGTTGTTTAGAAAGTACCTGTGAAACAAGATTGGGACCACATAAATATTGATGCTATAAAAACAATTTACTACTTAAATATTGATACATAAGGATCATCACTACATTAATATTGCATCATAAAATAAAGATAATGAAACAAAAATCCCTAGTTCTTTCTAAATTTTAGAGATAATAGAAATTAAAATCCCTAATTCAATACACATGTAGACCTTAAATAAAATAAGGAATAGGGTCAAAAACTAAGAAGGAAGGCAAAAACTAAGAAGGAAGGAACTAACCAATCCAAGAGGGATAGTTTCAGGAATAATAGGTATAGTAGGTAAGATTATTAGGTAAGGTAAGTAGTTGCTTATTCTATCGGTAAGGAAGATTATCATCCCAAAAAATAGCTAGCGAGGTAGTCTTAAAGAGGGTGTTTTAAAGATGAAAAGGTGGTATGAAAGCGAGTACATGAGCCTGTAGGGAGGTAGTTTTAAAGATATAAATAAGTACCTTCAAGTAGGTAGTGTAGCATGTGGTGTGAAAGCTTAAACTTAAAGCCTAAAGGTAAGCTTAAGTAATGGCCTATGAAAGTTAGCCTAAAATAATAGGCGAATGGTAAGACTTAAAGTCTTAAATGGCCAATAAAAAATAATAAATGACATGTTAGGGCCACTACTAGAAGGGTTACTACAATATAAGTATGAAAGGGCCATCTCGGATAAGCAATAAAGCTAATAAATTGCTGCACTGTGGAACGATGGGAATAAGATTAAAGCAAGTTTCCATAGGGGTCTAGGGGGGACTATATATAACAAATGGAAACTAATAATAATATTGTCAAAAGCTAGTAGCCGTTCAAAAGATTTAGTGACTCACAAATTTATAAGAGTAAATGGAATAATTGATATATATATATATATATATATATATATATATATATATATATATATAGTGTGTGTGTGTGTGTGTGTGTGTGTGTGTGTGGACTAGATGTGTTGCAAGAGATAAATATGGGATATATCAGGAATCAACAGCTTTGAAGGATAGGCTTTTGTTAAGGATTCTAGGTTAACCTGAAGATCATCCCATCTAGCTGCCATCACAAACCAAATAAAGAATAAATGTATTTTGGACAATAGCGGGGAAAAAGACCAACATCCCTTGATTAGTACCAAAAATTGTTCCAATTACAAGATGAGCAAACTGATTTTAGTGGTAAATAAATCTGGCAAAAAGCAAAAAACAAAATTGACATATTAGAAACAAAAGAATTAATCATCGTTCACAATTGAGAACTACTATGCAAATCAAGGCTGACCATAAAACAGAAACAATGCGAAGTTGTATATAAAACAGTGAATTTAAAGAATAGACATAAAGGATACCTAAGTATAATTGTTCCCCTTAGCCACAAATCACAATTGAATTTGTTTAGCATGAGCTGATAAATAAATAATCAATTTAACTTCATGTCTAGCACACACATATAGGTACACTAGTATATATACATCACACCACGTGTTAGAAGTCTCATAACAATTGTCACCCGCAACATGCAACACCTACTTCACATTATACCCACACACATATAATATTGGAAAATCTTAATCGACAACTAATGATAAATATTAGACTATTATACCAAATAATAATAAAACAATAGTTAATTCATAGAACAAATATCTTTTAAGACCACATTTTTGTTCCGACTTAGGAATAAACGAATTCACATGTAAGACAGATGTCGCTGGTGGAAAAGCATGTAAGAAAAATGTAACCTCCTCGATTCGAAAAACATTTTCAGAGAACTTTATGACAATGTAAATTGAAAAAGGTACCATCAAGCGTTACATTCCTTGCACTTATACTGGTTACATTTGTTTTAATATCATTAAATACATTGTATAAATTACATCCCTGGACCATAAATTAACGACTAAACTTAAGAATTCCAAGGATTAAATTTCACATAAATCATTTTATAAGATTGCATTGAGTATTAAGACCAATTAGTAATTGTTGAAAGATCAATCAATGGATACAGAGGTAACTCTATATCTAAGATAATAAAAGAAACTACAGTATTTGAAGGAAGCTTGTTTACCAGGACAATTACAGGTGGAACGACTAGGAAGCACTCTATCACATTTATGTCTCAAAATATATGTGTTGTGATTTATTTCAACTTTAAAGATTTAAATCTTACTTACAAGGACAACTGTAGGGGGAACAACCAAGCATCACTGTATCACATTTCTCTCACAAAAGCTATGTGTTGTGAGTTTTTAGTTGTCGATTTTTATTCCATAGAGCTCTTGTTTTATCAAAACATATTGGCTTCACTTCCCCGTGTTGAATATTATTGTTCTTCAGCATGGAGAAAGCCAAGGAGATGTGGGTTAGCTCTCCAAGACAAGGCTCTTCAAACGCAAGGATAAACCTGGCTTTATCATATTCAAAGAAAAATTTTAAAAGGTAAGTACAAAAATGGCTACTTAGTTGCACAAGTCCAGGTGTCATCGACAATTGATCTTGTGGAATATA
This sequence comes from Pseudotsuga menziesii, assembly GCA_001517045.1. Classification (NCBI taxonomy): domain Eukaryota; kingdom Viridiplantae; phylum Streptophyta; class Pinopsida; order Pinales; family Pinaceae; genus Pseudotsuga; species Pseudotsuga menziesii. The sequence continues at coordinate 150,941 of LPNX010729436.1, read as the reverse complement.
TAGATATACAATAAGGTAATATTTCCATTTTTAATTTCTAGAGAAAACTCTGTTGGAAACCACAATTATGAACAGGTTGCACAATTAAACTCTCGAATTGAAACTAAACATACATTTTGTTGTGTTAATAGTTGGTCAAGTGTAAAAAGGTGGGGTTGATTGGGAAAATTCTGCTATTGCTTTTCCACGGTGATGCAAAAATATAGGTGACCGCTCGCGTTGAAAGAATTGTTTTAAGATAGGTGATCTTATTTTTGTTTTAAGATCATTAAAAGAAATGTATAAATTGCATCTGTCAACCAGAAATTGATGACTAAAATTGAGAATTCCAAGAATTAAATCTACCACAAATCTTTTTATAAGTTACCTAGGATTTATCCCTCCCATGGCTTCCTCGTCGAAGATTATGTATGCCAGATCAACCGAAAGTTCTATGGTTTCTTGGTGGTATATTGGGACTCGAGGAGTTGGAGGGGTAGAAAGTTCAAAAGGAGGAGGTAAACACTAAGCGTAATAAAATCCTAGTGATCAAATTGAAAAGGGTAGGAGTTTCTTTGGCATTTTGGGAAGATCTACAAGTTAGCGAAATCTCATATTTGGACAAACAAACGGTCGTGGGGAATTTTAGCACCTTGTTTACCAGGACGACTACAGGGGGAACCGCCAGGAAGCACTAGAAAAAGGTAAAGTAGATTCCCCATTGCAACTTCAAAATAATGATAAGTGAATTTTATTTTTCTCTAGCATGGAGAAATCCAAGAATAGATATAAAAAACTTACACAATTTCAAATGAAGTATGGAATGAAATTTCTCAATAATTTGAATATATAACTTATGTATTGATATTGATGATAAATTATGTATGATATTTCTAACAACATACCTTAATACAACCACAAACGTAGCCGCAGCAAATACAACATGATCAACAGAAGTTGTTCCAGATTCAAAGATAATGTCCATTGGTATTGTTAATGTCATTATGATAGATAATGCTCTGATTTTCTTGCACAACATTGATCTTAAACGATTTCCCCATAGCCCGTCAACAACAACTAGGGAATTCCATATGAAAGGTGCAGCTACTAGAACATGTGTCTTGTGCCATAGTGGTGTATCTACCTGAACACGCACACATGCCCAACATGCAACAACCATGCATTCGAAATCAGTGTAATCTAAAATATTGGATATTATTTGTATGTTTAACATTTAATGTGAAAGAATAATTCTATAATACTTTCAAACATTACTTCATTCAATATAAAAATGTTCAACAATTCTAGTTTCAACCTAACATTTTCCATAAAATGGAACCTCTGCCTCAATATGAGGCCAAATAAGAGGATAAATTTTCTCATTGATGCATAAAAAGGTTTCTCATGCCTAATTCATGGAGAAAAAGATTGCTCATACTCTACAAAAAAAAAATTAGATAAATATTTACAATTTGTATTGGTTACGTTTTAGACTAATGAAAACAATGGCAAGCCAATTCATAGAGTCCCTGATAACCCAAGAGCAAGGACTAATAAAATAACCTAATAAATTTATATTAAAAATAAATAAATAATAAAGTAAATTTATATATAAACACTTACATGAAAATAAATTTGAAAATAAAACAATAAAAATCTATAAAAGAAAAGGAAACTTTAGAACCCTAATAAAAATATAAAAGAAAAGGAAACTTCATAAACCCTAACAAACAAAAACACAAATACAAAATAAAGTGATAAAACTATTATGCTAAATTAAAATTTTATTATTATTATTAATAAAATAAATATATAAACTACGAGACTAGAGTATAGAGAAGGCAACGAGGAAGCCCAAAAATGAAAAGGAAAGGAAACAAAGGAAGTATAAAATTATGAAAAAAAAACAAGCTAGAGTTTACTTGGACACATACTTGGTTCTTAATATGAGCATCCACTCGTTATTGATCTCCTAGCCATCGTCATCTTTGTTAAGGTTGTTGGGTTGCTTCTCAATTTCAATAGATTTTTTAAATTTTTTACTAAAGAATTGATCTTCAGTGGAAATAATTTTGGCATCCTTAATATATATGTGATGTTTAGTTTTATCTGAATGTTTAGTCAGGGCCTAGGAGTGAGAGCGATTGTGCTTAATATCTACGACATGTTCTTGAAACTTCGTTTTGAAGGAATAACAAGTTTCTCCAATGTAAGGTTTACTGTAGGAACATGGAATCAAATAGATACCTTTCTTATTAGAAGGATCAATGTGATCTTTTATCAATCTAAGAGAGTTCTCAATGCTAGAAAGGGTAGAAAGGGTTCTTCTTCTTTAAAACCCTTTCTAGTTTCTCTGTTGTCCCTTAAATATAGGGTAGGACAACTTTGAAACGTTCATTTGTGTGAGACTTAATATTTGAGAAGGCTAATCGATGTCCACATATTAAGTCTCACACAAATGATGAGGTTTTCAAATTTGTCCTACCTCATTCAAGGGACAACTGAAAAGCCAGTAAGGGTTTTGAAGAAGAACATTATTTTTATTTTCAAGCCCCTTTATACCATTAAGAACTCTCTTAGATCATTAAAATAACCCATTGATCCTTCTGATAAGAAAAGTACCTGCTTGATTCCATGTTCCTGCAGTAAACCTTACATTGGTGAAACTGGTCATTCCTCCAAAACCATGTTTCATGAATATTCTGCAGATATTAAGAACAAACACTCTTTCTCCTTGGCCCTAGATGAACATTCAAATAATACTAAACATCACATATGTATTAAGGATGCCAAAATTATTGCCATTAAAGATCACTTCTTCAATAGGAATTAAAAAAGCTATTGAAATTAAGAAGTGGCCCAACAACCTTAATAGAGACGAAGGATGGAAGATTAGTTCTGAGTGAACACCAATGCTAGCTTATATATACAACCAATTTCTTCTCGTTCTCTTATATATACAACCAATTTATTATCATTCTCTTATATATACAACCAATTTCTTCTCTTTTGCACCAAGCTTCTTGGGATCTTGAAGATGGATGGAGTGTCCACCTGAAACACGTCGATCTACCTAAATCTCTAGAAAGTAACTTTCCAAAATTCTTAACACAATGGTTAAAAGCAACATACTCATACTTCTATTTATTTTTCTCCTTTGTTTTTTATTTTTGTTAGGTTCCTTCCTTTTTTGTTGGAATTTCCTTTTCTTTTATAGATTTTTATTTTTCATCTATATATATATATAATGATCATGATGATGATTAATGTCCACCGAGTTCAACTTTGGTCTATCAAACCTTAAGACGGGCATTACTTGGTTTGCATTAACAATTTGTTTATGTGCTCAAAAAACTTGGCGAGAAGGCTTCCAAGCTTACTATAGTTTTGGCAAGTTAGGAGGTTAGAAAGGTTTGTATTGTAAGAAATATTATGAAACTCAGATTTAATATGGGTGTAACCAAGGCACTTTAAGAGAAAGTGATTTTCATCTTCAATGCTCAAAGACT